>MU769248.1:58643-97345 GCA_026770625.1 Nicotiana glauca
CGAGTGGAAGTGGGAGAGGATTACCATGGATTTCGTTACCGGACTTCCGATGACTCGGAAGAAGTTTGATGCTATTTGGGTTATTGTTGATAGGCTGACCAAGTCACAACATATCATTCATGTTGTAGCCACTTATTCATCGGAAAGGTTAGCTGAGATCTACATCAGAGAGATTGTTCGCCTTCATGGGGTGCCGGCATCTATCATTTTGGACCGGAGTTTACAGTTTACCTCGCGCTTCTTGAGAGCAGTCCAGCAGGAGTTAGGCACCCAGGTTCAGTTGAGCACAACATTCCATCCTCAGACGGACGGCCAGTCCGAGAGGACTATTCAGATAGAGGAGGATATGCTCCGAGCCTGTGTCATTGATTTTGGAGGCTCGTGGGACCAGTTTTTTCCCTTAGCAGAGTTCGCCTACAATAACAATTACCAGTCCAGCATTCAGATGGCTCCATATGAGGCATTGTATGGTAGGCGATGTCGGTCTCCAGTCGGATGGTTTGAGCCGGGAGAGGCTCGGTTATTGGGTATAGATTTAGTCCAGAAGGCCTTGGATAAGGTCAAGATCATTCAGGGCAGGCTTCGTTTGGCTCAGTCGCGGCAAAAGATCTATGCGGATCGCAAGGTTCGAGATGTAGCTTTCATGGTCGGTGAGCGAGTGTTGCTCCGTGTATCGCCTATGAAGGGTGTGATGAGATTTGGGAAGAAGGGCAAGCTTATCCCTAGGTTCATTGGCCCATTTGAGATTCTTGATCGTGTGGGAGAGGTGGCCTATAGACTTGCCTTGCCACCTAGCTTGTCAGCCGTGCATCCAATGTTTTATGTGTCTATGCTTCGGAGGTATCACAGCGATCCTACCCACATGTAAGATTTTAGCACTGTCCAGTTGGACAAGGATCTATCTTACGAGGAGGAGCCGGTAGCTATTCTAGACCGGCAGGTTTGATAGTTGAGGTCGAAGAGTTTTCCTTCAGTGCGTGTCTAGTGGAGAGGTCAGCCTCCTGAGGCATCGACCAGGGAGTCCGAGTCTGATATGCGGAGCCATTATCCTCATCTATTCCCTGACTCAGGTACTTCTTTCTTTTATCCGTTCGAGGACGAACGATTGTTTTAGAGGTGGAGAATGTGACAACCCAAAGGGGTCATCACCAGATTTCTCTCTTTTTCCGTGCTTCCGAGGCCTTAAAAAAAACCTCACTTTTACTTGCCTCGACTTGCGTGCGCAGTCCGGGCATATAGCCGAAAGGCTTAAATATGAATTCTGTGTGAAAAATGATGAATTTTGATATTAATATAATTAAAGTTGACTTTGGTCAATATTTTGGGTAAACGGACCCGGACCCGAGATTGGACAGTCCCGGAAGGTCCGTAGAAAAATATGGGACTCGGGCATGTGTCTAGAACCCGAGTAAAAGAATTTTTCTGTTAGATTGTTTTTCTGAAATTATTAAAGAAAATGGGAATGAAAATTGATTAAAAGACTATGGTACCGGGCTCGTATTTTTGTTCCGATGCCCGGTACAGGTCTTAGATATGTGTTAAGCGCTTCCTGTGAAGTTTGGTTGAAAACGGACGTCGTTTGACGTGTTTCGGACTATAAGTTCCAAATTTGAAAGTTTAGGAAACTTAGAAGAAAATCATGTGTTTTGAGGCTTGATTCTATGTATATGATATTATTTTGGCGATTTGATCGCACGAGTAAGTCCGTTGGATATTTTTTAGGTTGTGTACTTGTTTGGTTTGGAGCCCCGAGGGCTCGGGTGAGTTTTGGATAGGCATCAGATTGCATTTTTCTTTTTTTTGAAAATCTAGTATGCTGGCTTCTGTGATTTTCGCAAATGTGAAGAGAGGACTCACAATTGCGAGCTCGCAAATGCGAGCATTGCTTCGCAATTGCGAGGTCTGAGAAACTCGGGCACAATCGCAAATGCGATGGTTTGACTCGCAAATGCGAAAGTCCCCAGGCATGCCTAGTTTCGCAAATGCTAAGTTCCCCATTACAATTGCGACGTGAGGGGCTCGCAAATGTGAGACCTTGTTCGCAAATGCGAAGGTCTCATTCATGGCCTGGCTTCGCAAATGCGAAGTAGAGTTCGCAATTCCTACTTTTTGGTTTGCGAACCCCTGTTCGCAATTGCGACATCAGAGACTCAGCAGATTAATACTTAGTCGGATTTTCACCTCATTTCTTCATTCTTTCAAAACACAAACTCCGTAGGCGATTTTTCAAGCACAAACCTTCTTCCAAATTATTTGTAAGTCAACTTTTACTTAATTTCTTCAATCTCTAACATCACTAAATATGTTTTTATCTTAAAATCAAGGATTTTCATGGGTGAAAATGGGGATTTTGTAGAACCTAGGTTTTCTTAAAATTGGGGATTTGGACCTCAATTTGAGGTTCGATTTCAAAACAAATCATAGATATGAACTCGTGGGGAATGGGTAATCGGGTTTTGGTTCGAATTTCGAGTTTTGACCACGTGGGCCCGGGGTCATTTTGGGAAATTTTGAGTAAAACTTTGGGAAATTCATTTTCATGCATTCAAGTTGATTCAATTAGCATTTGTTGATACATTCATCTAATTTATGACTAGATTCGAGTGGTTTTGTGGTGAATTCGAGGGGCAAAGCTACACTAGAGGCTTGAGTGGATTTTTGGAGCAATTGAGGTTAGTGTTTGATCTAACCTTGGCTTGAGGGAATAGGATTAGAGTGTTATTAATTGATAATTGCTAAATGATCGAGTACAGTGTATAGGCATGGTGACGAGTATCTATATACCGGTGTCTAGCATGATCGTGGGTCTTTGTTGGTACTTGTTTTGGTATATTTTGGGACTCTTCCAAGCTAATTAATGATTTTTACATAATGTGAAGAGTTTGAGGATTAATTATGAATTGTGAATTCTTTGGAGCGTTGGCTCGAACGATAAAAATATTATTGAGTAAGAAGGGACATTCTGTGCCATGTTTTGATTATTTATGCACGAAGGGACATTCCGTGCTCCGATTTAACTATAATTGCACGAAGGGTCATTCCGTGCCATGAAATGAGAGTTATGTGAGGGAAAGCACGAAGGGTGATGCTGTGCATTTTATTTGATTGTTTTGGGTGAGAATGAGAGTAAAAGCACGAAGGTTGATGCCATGCAACTGTTGATTTCCCTGTCTTTTTGTTAATTATTGTTGTGCCCTGTTTCTTACTTAAGTTGATGACTTTTATATCCGTATTGTACTCCTCCATAGCATGTTTACCTCCTCTTTTTAACTGTTTAGTTTTCGGTATTCTTTCTTTTTATTGCATAGATATATATATATTGAACTGCAAAGGTTGATTTGGTAGTCCTGTCTAGCCTCGTCACTACTTCGCCGGGGTTAGGTCAGGCACTTACCAGCACATGGGGTCGGTTGTTCTGATGCTACACTTCTGTACTTTTTGCATAGATTACAGTACCGGAGCAATTTTTGGACCATAACAGTAGCATACTGAGCGGGAGCTGACTTCAGTCCAGGGACTTACGAGGTAGCCTAACTGGCGTTCGCAGGCCGTAGTCCCTTTCTATATTTTCTGTTTGTTTTCATTGTACCAAGACAGACATTATGTATATTTTCTATTCGGACTTGTTTGTAGCACTCTGTAGTGGTTCGTGAGATAGCGACTCCAGTCTTGGGTAACGAAATATTAAACTTCCGCATTTTGGGTTTCCAGTTATTTATGTTATAAAAGACTTCCGCTTTTGTTTGAAGACTCGTTATTTTATTATTATTGTGTTGTTACCCGAAAATGTTTAAATGCTTGGCTTGCCTAGCTCCAACAGTAGGCGCCATCACGACTCCCGATGGTGGAAAATCCGGGTCGTGACATCTTGCTTTTTAATTAATATCTAATGATTATCTAATTTTAATATGAGAGGTTTATATTTTAAAGTTATTTGCACACGATTCAAACAACCTACCTCATAATTTGACATGGTTTATGTCCGAACATCGCGCGGGTACTAATACTAGTATTATATTAAAAGGAGAATAGTTTGCAATGTGGTTAAGCCAAGTGGCAAGCTAAAATAAAGTCACTTGGCAATTTTAAGACAACATAAAAAATTTGGATTATAAATGAAAAAATATTTAATAAAAGTAGTAGTCCAATATTTTATGTAAATTGAATTTTATTCTTTAATTAATCAAAGATAATTATTTTAACATTTAAACTAAAAATGTTCTCTTTTTGAGAATCTGTTGGACGTGCACAAAGAGGGATGCAACTTTCATTAAGCAAACAAATAAATTTGTGTATAATTCAGTTATGGTAGGTATTCTTTTTTGAGAAAGAATCAATTAAAATTTCGTTTTGTGTCCTACACATTAATTTTAAGCTGAAATAATAATTCTATATTTAGTACAAGCTTTGTATCTGACCTTATTTGCGAACAATATACATTATTGTATGTATCTTTAATTAAATTTTCTGTATAATTCAGTTATGGTAAGTATTCTTTTTTAAGAAAGAAATAATTAAATAAATATTTTGTATCTTACATTTATATTATACTAAAGAAAATAGTATTAAAAAAAATGAACAAGAGGACAAAGGAAAAAGACAAGAAAAATTAAGGTTTGGTGGTTAACCAATTTTAATTAACCAATAAAAAAAAGTTAAAAATTAAAAAATGTCAAAAACTAAAAAATGAAAGATTCGTAATGACAAAAAGAAAAAGAAAGATTCGAATTTCTTTAGATCTCACACATACAAATTAATTTACACATGCCTTTTTTAAATATTAGTATTTTCTATACTTAAAAAATTATTTATTATGATAGTCTTTCGTTAGAAATCTTTATTTAAGCAACTTTTCTTTAGAGTTGGCTTCTCTACATTGCTTAGGGTTTAGCTTTCACACAAACTTCTGCAAAGTATGGCTCCAAATTATAACTATATTAGTGAAATATCGATGTTCAAAATGAGTTGGAATTTGAAGGTTCGTGTTGTTAGATTATGGCACATTCCAGACCGCGAAAAATTAAAAAATTCTAATTCAATTGAATTAATTATTCAAGATGAAAATGTGCATACTTTTTTACATGTTGTTACTTTTTTTGAGTTGTGAAAAGCTGAATCGACGAAAAATAAAAAAGAAGATTTGGTTACTATGAGACTGAAGATTTTATATGCTTCTTTTTTTTCCCCTTTTTATAGAGGCATGTTATGGATTTCTACATCTCTGACTTTCAATCTAGATAAAGGTCGTTAGTGAAAACTGGATGTGGTGCAAGAGTAACCCCTTATGTTGACGAATGAGTCATTGTGGACATCAATCCATCAAATAGAGACATCTCCCCAGAATTTGTCATGTGGCTAGCTGCGAGAAATCTATCCAGCGATGACAGAATAATGCGATTGAAAGAAGGGTATGATTTTAATAATTTTCAAACATTGGTGCTTGCACTTTTTTACATAATACTGCTGTAGTGTCACTCTTTGACTCTTTTCTCATCTACATTTGCGATTAGGTACATAAAAGAAGGTAGCACGATCAATGTAATTAAAGTTGTCCAACGAAATGATAATATCCTAATGATCGTTCCTCCTCCTGATTCATTTTCAACAGAATGTCAGTAGAGTAAATGCATTCTTCCCGCCAGTTTGGTGGGCATTGTACTGAGATGTGAAGATAGTTCAAAGATTGATATCATTCCAGTATAACGAATGAAGGCGCTACTGTTTTGGTATCAAGCAAATTGTATAACATCATTATTTTTCGTGGAATATTCATATCAAACAAATTGTATAGTATCATTATTTTTTATGGAACATTTATTAGGAGATGAAATGAAAGTTTTACTGGAGTCTTAAAATATTTTTGATGTTTGGTTGTAAAGATGGTATTAACACTAATATATTAAACTTTACAGTGTAGAATGTTCTTTTTAATTATCCGCACATCGCGCAGGTACTAATACTATTATTTCCTAATACTAATAGAAAACTTAAGTAAAAATTATTATGTTCGTCCGAGCACATACTTAATACAATAGCTTTGCTCCACGTTAAATGAGGAGGTAATTATGTGACTAATCATGTGGAGATGATAAGATTCAGACATAGCAAAAGTGAAATATATATGGAGCAAATCAAGCCTGAAATTTTGCGCAAAGGTACACTGCTTAGATGAACATATTACATGTCCTGCCTCGTCAAAAAAGGGAGAAGGTCAATGTTACACTATATGACTTCATTAGAAGCCAAAAAAGTTTAAATTATGTATGTAAGTACTTTCACATCATTCAAAGGGACAAAACAGTGAATTAAAACTTTGTGCAGATATTAAATGACAACATGATCAAATGCAGTCAGTGAAAAAGATAAGGTTAATAATTTTAAGCAGATAAAAAATAATAATAAAATAAAAAATTTAAGTAGATAAGTAGATATTGTTGGGAATAAACCCATACAGATATAATATTAACGGAAATAAAAGCGAAATAATAATGTATTATCGAGATACGATAATATAATTAACAAGAACAGAAGAGTGATAACGACACAAAATTTTTTACGTGAAAAACTCTTTCGAATAAGAGAAAAACCAAACCACCTTAATAAACCCATTAACAGCTGCCATGCGATATTAGGTTGATGTCCCACTCCATTAAGGTTGTGCACGGATCGGATCGGATCGGATCGGATTTGGCATATTTCGGATTCGAATTTCAGATTTTGAATTCTGAAAAGGCCAATCCGAATTAACATTGGATCGGATCGGATTTTAAACTTTGGATCAGGTAATTTTTCGGATTGTCGGATCGGATTGTCACAAAATTGTTGGTTAGGGCTTAGGACCATTCATCTCCCAAAACACCATTCAATCAAAAAATACCATTCATCTCCTAAAACACCATTCAATCAGAACCAAAAAAATTGAGTGAATAAACACAATTCATCTCCTAAAACACCATTCAATCAGATTGAGATTCACTATTGTTGGTTGTGGAATCAGTTGAAGCATCACTTTCATCAAATTTTTCAACAATTTTAGGTTCATTCGATATCGCTGCCTCATCTTCCATCTACCAAAAAAAAAAAAAAATCAAAGTTAAATCAAAAGTTGAAGAATAGAACATGAAAGAGACATAAAAGACAGAAGATAAGAGAGGCGGAAGAAAGAGTTTGAGACTCTTCAGTCTTCACTGAAGAGAAGAGAGGTGAAAAAATCCAAGTGAGTGGGGAGGGGGGGGGTATGAAAAATAAATAAGCATAACCCTAAAATTTTAGTGTTGTTATGAAACAATAAAAGAAGAAGAACAATATTGTAGAGAAAAGTAGGGGGAAGGAATTCTTATTGATTTTAGGATGATTTATAATGGAATAGAACCCTTTATTTATAGGGAGAGAGTGACTTAGCCACCAAGTAATAAACCCTATAATCTCTCTAAATATAGACATTCATCATAAATAGAACTCTATTTATAACACTCCCTCTTGAATGTCTATTCAACAGATAATGTGCCTCGTTAAAACCTTAACTAAATAAAACCCAATGGAAAAATTTTTTTAGAGAAGGAAAAAGAGTACACATATCTAACAATACGCCTTTTGGTTGCCTTGTTAAAAACCTTGCAAGGAAAATCGAGTGAGACAAAATCTTGTAAGGGAAAAAGAGTACAATGCGTATTAACTCCCACTGGTGAGAGCATCAATTCACATCTTTAAGCATTTGCATTCCAATCTTGTGCACCATATTCAAAATATCTTTGGTAGATATTTGATAAACAAATCAACCATATTAACTTGAATGAATATATTGCACCTTGAAATCATCATTCTTGATAGAGATGAATTGTCTTTATATGATCTTGTTGGAATCGTCAGTTCAATATCTTCACATAGAGGTAAAAAATCTAGCTATCATATTATCATGCTTATAGTTATAACAAGATACGTTTGTGCACATATTACACTTGGGATATAGTACTTCAAGACCAAGAATTTTATATGCTTTAAGTAATTTAAATCCTTCAAGGATTGTCATATATGTTAAGTTATATAATATACTTTAATTGCATATCAAATTTTTATGTCATGATAGACAAATAAGATATTGAAAACTGATTACACATACCATTGACTTTATACTTTCAAGTGTTTGGTCTGCAGGTCCAAACTATATGTCTTTCATATGAAACCAAATTCTACTTGAATTGTTTTTCGACACTTAAGATTCTCATATATATTTAGCGCAATTGTAGATGTCGTCAACGAACATTTTATATCGGTTCAAATATTTTTTTATAAAGACATAACATAGAAATCTCTTCATTCATATTTTCAAGTACCTAAATCTCTCCTGAGATTTTATGAAGTGTTATGTGAAGTAATCTTCTAGATCATTCACCTCCTTTATTATGATCATTTGCTCATCTTCTTTATCAAGATGTTTATTTGAAATCAATTGTCTATACGCTTTAAGCGTACCATAGACTTTGTCCTTCTAGGACTTAGTAGGAGCATTAGAAATGAGAATATAGTTACTTTTTTTGGGTCAGCAAATGCGTCTGGCATGCTTTGCAATATATTGAAAATGAATTATCTTTTATGAACTTCAAGTTCATATTTTCTTATTCGGGGATCTAGATGTATAAATGATAATTCATTACGTGTAACTTTTTCTCTACTGTTGTATCTTGTCTCCCCCTCATGTTAGAAAAACTAACTTGTTTCCTCAACTTTGAGAACTCATCTTTGTGCGTTATGGTGTTAATCAAAATATATGCCGCACATCAATAATAATAAGATGGAATTATTTGGTTCCTGACCCTAAATCACTTGTGAGGGGAGAAAATAATATACTTTGGTATATAACGTATATCAAACTGCTATAGATAACTTTGTTCTCATAAGCAATTGTTTAGCTATTAAGTAGAGGAACTTAATAAATTATTTTGCTAAACCAACTGTGATGTAAACCAAATTATCAAGATGAACTTCTTGAATAGAAAATCTTGAAATTATGCTCCAAATTAAATTATTGAGCAAGTTACCTCGCAAAACACCATGTTGTGGGTTATTAATAATCGCACATGTAACCATATCATAGATGCATCTTATGTGGTATACATGGCAAGTGAATGAGCCCATATTAGCCTTTGATATTTCCCGCATTCATGGGATTCAATCCCAATTTTAGTTAGTATATTAATTAACGAGAACAAGCAATATAAGAGAATTCATAAAGAATTTTCTAGTTTTTTAATATTTACCCATGTGAATTCTCTTTTATTTTTACACATCATGCTTAAATTGATATGGCTAAACCAATTATGCCAACTGAATAAATTATCAATATTGATAAACTTCAGATTTACACCATGACGTGTGCAATCATCAATAAACTCCAAGTTTATTATGATATGGGTTTTTATATCAATAAACTTCTCTTTAGTATGGTATTGTTTTATTTGTATAGTACAAACTGAAGAATAAAGCGGGTAACTTTTCACATACATATTATCCCGCTACAAGTTGTAGTAATAGAAAATATTAAATCTTTCCTTTATTTATAGTCTCAATATAATCAACCACTTTCGCGTATATTTTGGAAACTGAATAAGTTTCTTTGAGACTTACTACAATACAACACCTTATTGGTAATCAATTGTGTTTCTCCAAAATAATATAATTGGCTCTTGCAGAGTACTCAATTAATTTTATAGTACCACATATTCATCAACATCCATATGGTGAATATCTCTTTTAAGGAGAAAGTTATACCATTATGGTCATGGTCAAAATTATATGCAATATCTGTTTTTTGCATTACCGTTGTCTTTTAATAATCACATTGTCAAAATATTTTGGCGTACAATAGGTACGTGACCAACAATCATTCACGCTATAATAATGACATTATTTTCTTATTTCATCTCAAACCTCCCTCTAGAGGTGAGTGTGGTATATTCACTACCACTAGCACGTTCATATTCTTCCAAGAATGAATATGTATTTATAAATCAGATGTTGTCACATTCACATCATGAATGGACCATAATCATCCATATGTGCTTTACGAAACTTCATGTCAAATCAATGACAAATATTACATTCACAAGTGAAGAATTATTTTGAGAATCCTTATTATTCTTACTATCACTGATGACGATTATAATTTCGTCTATTGCCACGTCCACATCCATTGATACCTTCACGATAATAATTTTGTCTTCTTTCAGACTTATCACATACTGCTATCACATTCTCTTAAAGGAATGCGAACGAAGCAAATTCAATGGGACGGGTATATATGCACTTCTTGTGCCCATAATCATATTTGATCATGGCAAGGCATAGAATTTTACCACTTCAGGTGGTTATAATTTCTTACAAACTCCATTAGAGTTATAATCAAACTTTGTTGTCTTTGCTTGTATATAAAATCAAATTGTAAAATATCAAGAATTTAAAAGAGAAAAAATAAAGTAAAATACTTACTTTCAATCCAGAATTTAATCATGAAGGAAGTTCATGGAACTATTGACAATCATTATGCTCAATCCCAAAGCTTCTACTCAATTGATTAGAGTCTCGTGCTGATAACGTGTTATGAAACAATAAAAGAAGAAGAACAATATTGTAAAGAAAAGTGGGGAGAGGGAATTCTTATTGATTTTGGGATGATTTACAATGGAATATAACCCTTTATTTATAGGGAGAGGGTGACTTAGCAACCAAGTAATAAACCCTAGAATTAATCTCTCTAAATATAGACATTCACCATAAATAGGACTCTATTTATAATAAGCGTAGTATTTATATAGGTACATATAATTTTGTATTTCAGATCGGATCGGATTAAAATCATATCAATCCGAATCCAATCCAAAAATCCGAAATTTTATAAAACACAATCCATATACGATCTGAAAATCCAAAATTCGAAATCCGCCAATCCAAAATAGAGTGGATCGAATCGGATTTCGGATATCCGATCCAAATGCACAGCCCTACAGTCCACTAACATTAAGGTTTTTCCAAATAAACGTCATGTTTATCAGCTAGCGATCGGATTTATTATTTTTTTAATCGATATATATATATATAAATTAAATATTAATTATGCACAATTTTAAACATATTAACTATATATAAGTTACGACTTATCCAAGTGATTGCAAAATCTTTGCAATCCTAAATCCAAATTGGGGAGGTGGGGTTGGGGGTTATGATAAATTAATTCTAACAATAATCATCAAATTCCCATGACTCCAACAGATGTCTATAGGGTAAATTTGAGAATTCATATCCCTTAAACATCCTATAAATAAACTTATATTTTCTATTCATTCTCTTCTCATGACAAAGAAAAATAAAGATGGCTATCAAATTCTATTTTATCCTTGAAACTCTCTCAGCACTGGTGGTTGCCGCCGTTCTCTTCCATGTCTCCACCGCACATGGCGACCGGAGAAAGGTTCTGGTATTTAAATGGAATCCTATAAAAGATGTAACGGACCCTAAGGTGGTGAATATAAGGAAATTTGCAATAAATGAGCACAACAAAGAGGCGAAGATCAAGTTAAAATTTCAAAAAATCGTGAAGGGAGAGATGCAAGTAATTGAAGGCGTATATTATGCCGAAAATTATCGGCTGGTCAGCGCCATCACGGACTGTGGTGGTTTGCCACATAACTATTTGGCAGAGGTGATGGACATGCCATGGGAGGAGCGTAGGATCCTCACTTCCTTTAAAAAGGACAACCAATACATAAAATATTTTGTGTTCATGCAGGATCCCGGAAAGAAAATACTCTTAGGAGTATCATGTCGACCGACTCACTTCCTTTAAAAAAAAATTTAAATATTGTAAAGTAGAAAGAGGAGAACAGAAAATACTATACATGCAATTACTATATAGAATGTAAAAGTGGAATATCAGTTTTAAAATGGAGCATCAGCTCCAGTTTCTCACGTTATCATCAATTTCATCGTGTTCTTCGTCTCTCAAGTTTACATCACTACCTCCAATTTATTAGATTAGAATCAAGTCGTGGAAACAATATCTTGCAGAAATACAGGGTAAAACTGCGTATAATAGACCTTTGTGGTCCGGCCCTTTTTCAAACCCCGTGTATAGCAAAAGTTTAGTGCCCGAACTGCCCTTTAATCTTAAACATCACACAAAAAAAGTTAGAAGTTTGCTTGCTTCCCAATTGTCTGAAGTTTTAACAAGCCTAACTTCATACGCGTGTGTCCGAACTTGATGCAGTGTGATCACTTGATTTATTTTACCAGTCATATAATAAGTAGTTTAATTGTTTTTGACCTTTTGCTTCTTTTTATTTTTTTCTTCCTTTTTACGCTTTTGGATGTTGTCCTTCCTCATACTCAGTGAGATCCTCTATTATATCTAAGTCACAATGTTTACGTTCATTTCAATCCACTAATTGTCACGACCCACCATGTTGTGATGACACCTATTGCGGTACTACGTAAGCCGACTCTTTACCAGAAAAAACACGATATTCTATTTTAAAGCTAAATTCAAGCTATTTAATAACAAAACTTCATAAAGAAATTCTGGATTACGAAAGTGCGGAAAGAAAAGTCCGACATCGGGTGTCACTAGTCATGAGCATCTACTATAATTAGTTCGAAAATACTGAGAGTAACACATTCTAGAAAGTAACTACAAATAACTATAGGAAGATAGGAGGGAGAAGAGCAGGGCTGCGATCGCCAGCAACTACCTTGCTAACTTCGAGGAGATCTACGGCTGGAATAGTCAACACCCGCTACTAGGTCATATACGCCTGGATCTGCACTCAACATGCAGAGAGTAACGTGAGTACACCAACTTAGTAAGTAACCAAAGTAAATAAAGGTTGAGAAGTAGTGAAGAGCAATAAAGCATATAAAGTTCATATCATGAATCTCAGTAAAAATACAACATGCTTTGAAAAGTAGAGTTTGAATCAAATTATTTCGTTTAAACTTAGTTCCAGTAAAATTATTTGAGGATATTTTTCGATAGTTCTCAAACAGAGGCTCAATGCAATAGTGAGCAAAAATGATGAAATCATAAACAACCCCTCGGGCGAAACATCACTCATATACAGCCCCTTAGGCAAACCTCACAGTCACTCGTATACTGCCCTTCGGGCATATCGCACAATCACTCGCAAACATATCCTCAAGCATACCTCAGCATCACTCATGCCTCCCAACCACTTAACACTCAGCACTCACACTCAGTTGGTACCTGTGCTCACTGGGGGTGTGCGGACTCCAGAGAGGCTTCTTCAGCCCAAGCGCTATAACAAGCCAACTCGTGGCATAAATCAATCAGGCCCTCGGCCTCACTCAATCATGAATCAATAAAGCATGTTGCGGCGTGCAGCCCGATCCCATAAATATCCTTACAAATCAGGCCCTTTGCATCACTCAGTCATAAACCTCTCAAGCCACTCGGGATCTCAGTAAAAACAGAGCGCTTAGCCCAAAATAATATTTATATTTATCAAAACAGAGTAATAAAGACTAGTTATGAAATCAATAACTATAAGATGACTGAGTATAGATTTTCATTCGAAAACGGTGAGAGGATAGTAAGAAAAAGACCCCTAAGTGTCCAAACAACTCTGGCACAAGGCCTAAACATGGAACTCAGCCCAATTTACAAAAACTCGTTCTAAAATACATAAGTATCATATGGTTTCAACCAAATACACATTTTATAGTTGCTATGGGACGGACCAAGTCACAATCCCCAACGGTGCATGCCCACACTCCCGTCACCGAGCATGTGCGTCATCTCAAAATAGCAAAATAATATGAAATCGGGGATTTCACACCCACATGACTAGATTTACAATCGTTACTTACCTCAAACCGATTAAATCTCTATTCCGCGATGCCTTTGCCTCTCGAATCGGCCTCCAAATGCTCCGAATCTATTCACAACCAGTATAATACCATCAATATATGCCAAAGGAATAAATTCCACAAGAAAAATTACTAAATTAGACCAAGAACCCGAAATTCACTCAAACCCGGCTCCCGGGCCCACGTCTCGAAATTCAACAAAAATTACAAAACTAGAAAGATCATTCATTCATGAGTCTAATCATACAACATTTACTCAAATCCGACAACAAAATCTCATTTAAAACCTCAAAAATCCATCTCAAGAGCACTTCCTCTTTTTCCCAAAATTTTCACCCAAATCACAAATTAGATGATGAAATTGAATACATAATCATGGTATTTACCTAAAACCAAGTAAGAATCACTTACTCCAATGTGTTCCTTGAAAAATCTCTCAAGAATCGCCTATACCCAAGCTCCAATTCGTCAAAAATCGAAAATGGGATGAAGTCCCCTTATTTTATAACTTAAAGTTTCTGTCCAAGCTGCCCCCGGTCTACCCTCGGTCATGGCCTAGATCTTGCCCTCGACCATGGCCTCGATCCTGCCCTCGATCATGGCCACCTCGGTTAAGCACCACCTCGATTATGAACCATCTCTATTATTGTGACGACCCCAAGGGGTCATCATTGGTTTTCTTACCCATTCTATACCTCTGAAGCCTTGAAAACCTCATTTAGGGTTGCATCAATTTGCGTGCACATCCCGAGCGTGTAGCCGGAAAGCTTAAATACGAATTATGTGAGAAAAATGCTAAATTTTGATATTAAAATGAGTAAATTTGACTTCGGTCAATATTTTGGGTAAACGGATCCGGACCCGTAATTTGATGGTCCGGGAGGGTCCATAGGAAAATATGGGACTTGGGCGTATGCCCGGAATCAAATTCCGAGGCCCCAAGCCCGAGAAATAAATTTTTGTGTGAAATTATTTTCTGGAAATAATTAAGGAAATTAGAAAAGAAATTTGATTAGAAGACTATGGTATCGGGCCCGTATTTTAGTTTTGGAGCCCGATACAAGTCTTATATGTGATTTAAGCACTTTCTATAAAGTTTGGTTGAAAACGGACGTCGTTTGACGTGTTTCGGACTTAAAATGGAAATTTGATGTTCTAAGAAAATTTGGAAGAAATCATGAGTTTTGAGGCTTGATTCGATGTATATGATGTTATTTTGGTGATTTGATCGCATGAGAAAGTTCGTAGGGTATTTTTGAGGTTGTGTATATATTTGGTTTGGAGCCCTGAGGGCTCGGGTAAGTTTTGGATAGGCCACAGGGTGAAAATTTTGGACTTAAGGAATTTCAGGCCTGCAGGCTTCGCATTTCCCAAACTTTTCTCGTAATTCCCATGATTTTTCGCATTTCTCGAACTTTGTTCACAATTACCAGGCTTAGCATTTCCCAAACTTTTTTGTAATTCCCAGGCTTGTTCGCATTTCCCAAACTTTGTTCGCAATTACCAGGTTCGCATTTCCCAAACTTTTCTCGCAATTCCCAGGCTTGTTCGCATTTCCCAATCTTGGTTCGCAAATTCCAGATCGCAATTCCCAAACTTTTTATCGCAATTCCCAGTTCGCAATTCCCAAACTTTGTTCACAATTCCCATATCTGCAACTTGCATTTTTCATACTTAGTCGATTTTTAAGACATTTTCACCCCATTTTCAAAACACAACTCCTTTGGATGATTTTTCAAGAACAAACCTTCTTCCAAATCAATTATAAGTTGATTTTTACTCATTTCTTTCAATCATTAACATCATTTAACATGTTTTCAACTTAAAATCAAGGATTTTCATGGGTAAAATTGGGTGTTTTGGGTAAAACTTAGGTTTTTCTTAAAATGGGGATTTGGACCTCAATTTGAGGTCCAATTTCAAAACAAATCATATATTTGGGTTCGTGGCGGAATGGGTAATCGGGTTTTGGTTCGAACCTCGAGTTTTGACCACGTTGGCCTGAGGGGCTTTTTGGTCATTGTACCTAAATTCACGTCTTAGCTTGAATTAAATAGTAGAATTAGTTGCTTGAGATGTTATTTACAATGTGTGATTGAATTGAATAGATTTGGGCCATTTAGAGTAGAGTACTCGTGGCAAGAACGTGGTTGCTAGTTGGTTTTAGCCGGTTCGAGGTAAGTATCTTGCCTAACCTTGTGTGGGGGACCTCCCCTTAGGATTTGAGTCTTCTTTGTTGATTGTATTCCTTGTACGCGAGGTGACGAGTGTGTGCTCAGATTTATTTGTGGAAAAATTGTCCCTTTTTGGTTATTAGATCCTATAAATTACCTAATATGGAGTTGTTCTTGATACGATTGAGTTCCCTGCTATTAGTTTCACCTCTACATGTCTTACTTAGAATTTATTTGCCCTTTTTGGTGTATTCTTGTTGCCTAATTGACTGTTACTTTTTAAACTGTAGACATTTACCCTTCTATAATCACATTATCATTCCTAACTGCCTGTCTTTATTTTGGGAAGCATTATTTCTATCTCTCATGTAATTAATTGGTCTTCATTGGAAAGAAGTTAAACATCCCACTTTTAGTTGGTATTTCCTTAATTGTAATTATCTGAGTCATTAACTTCCTTATTATTGAACTGAGTATTATGGAATCGTTGTTTTGTACTATTTCTCCCTTGTTGTGTTATTCTCATTGCGCTTGGTATTTCTCTGTTATGGTTATTCCTTGTGAGTTAGTTGTACCATCTTTTGGTGAACGGAAATTCCTGAGTTGATTCCCTTGCTTTGTTTCGTTATATATTGTCATTTATTGTGATGCATGAGGTTTCTACCGCCCAGTTATTGATATTGTGATGCACGAGGTTTCTGCCGTGCGGTTATTGGTATTGTTGACGCACGAGGTTTCTGGAGTGCGATTTTTGATATTGTTGATGCACGGGGTTTCTGTCGTGCGGTTATTGGTGTTGTGATACATGAGGTTTCTGTCATGCGACTGTTGTTGAGAGGTTGCACGAGGTCTTTGCCGTGCTACTATGGCTATTGATATATTGCACATGCAGCGTAATAAGGCAAGTTATGTTTGTATGTTTATATGTGGGTTGCGCATGTGGCGAAATAAGATAGGAATATTATGATGCACGTGTGGAAAAATAAGGCTGTACTTAGTATGTTATTAATTGCACACGTGGCGAAATATGATGGGCTATGTCAGAGGTTGATTGTAAAGAATTGTGACAGCCTGTAGAGGCATTCCTATTTTGCTTAAAATTGTGATTGTGGGTTACTCACCTGTATGAGTTTTATCGCTTGGAAGTTGTGGGGAAATGTCATACGTGTGGTTCATTCTCCTTTTCATGCCTACTAGTTGGTAGAATTCTTGTTAGAACACTTGCACCAGCGTACACGCAGCTAAACACTCCTATTAGAGGTGAATTCCTCCTGATTTTGTTAAGGGTGGAGGTACGCCCTCGTTTATCCATTATATATGTGAGATTCATCCTAGTTAGTCAGTTAGTTGTCAGCATGTCTGTGAGACTGATGGGGCACATAATGCCAAGTGTTAGATTTCAGATGCTGGGATTTCGTTAGTTATGGTTTGTCCAAGATTTTTGTAGTAGAAGTAGTTGAATAAGACCTTATGTCTATATCATTGTAGGATATGAGTTATTTCTTTGTTTTCCCCTTACTGTGTTGTGACCTTAGGATATGGATTGTGCTTTCGCCGTCGTTATATATTATCATTTTCTTATATTTTCGTTGTTACTTGTTGTTCTTTTCCCTCATCGTGATTGTAGCATTGTTGGTAATTTCGTGCAGTCTTTACATACATACATATATATATACACATATATATACATATATATATATATACACATATATATATACATATATATATATATATATATACTATTTCTGCTGTTCCCATCATTATATTGTTTACTTGACCGGTAGGTATCTTGACTGTTCTTCGTCACTACTCCACCGAGGTTAGTCTTGATACTTACTGGGCACCGCTGTGTTGTGCTCATACTACTATTATGCATATTTTTGTTGTGCATATCCAGGTACTTCCATTAAGTTCTGTCAGCCTTAGGAGGAGGCATTTTGGTAGAGACTTTGAGGTATATCTGCTACGTTCGCAGACCGAAGAGTCCCTTCCCAGCTTTCTGTCATAAGTATTGTCCTTCAGTATTTATCCTTGTTTAGGCATTCTTGAGTTAAAGCCTCTTATGTATCCCTTAGCTTGTGATTTGTGAGATTTCGGGTTTTGGGAATTTTTGTTAGCTTCGAGAGTTGTTATTATATGTGCCAAGCGGTACCTTAAACACATGGTTATTTTACTAAATCAATTTTAATTATTCTTCCGCAATTTTATGGTTTATCTTCCGCATTGTTAGGCTTACCTAGTCGTAGGGACTAAGTGTTGTCATGACATGTTCACGAAGGGCGAGCTGGGGTCGTGACAAGTTGGTATCATAGCCCTAGGTTCATAGGAGTCACAGATCAGAAGCTAGTTTATTAGAGTCTTGTGGATCGGTACGGAGACGTCTGTACTTATCTGCGATAGGCTATGTAACCGTTAGGAAAACTCCACTTTATTTGATTTCCCTGTCGTGCGAGATTTTTGACATCCACAATCCTAAACCTCTGTCTTCTACTCTCTCACAGATGGTGAGGACACGTTCTACCCGAGGTGATCAGGCACTCACACCCCTTGCTGCAGCCGTCGGAGGTCGGGGCCAGTGTAGAGTACGAGGATGCGCACGTGGTGCAGCGAGAGCACCTGTATGAGTGGCCGCCGAGGTACCACCAGCAGATCCAGCCGTAGTCCAGGCACCTGACATGTCTACTGCTACTACTACTTCAGCCCTTCAGGAGACTTTGGCACGGTTCATGAGTGTGTACACCACTTTGGCATAGGCAGGATTGCTTCCCCTTGCTGCAGCCACACCCCAGGCCGGGGGAGGAGCACAGACTCCCGCCGCCCGCACTCTGGAGCAGCGAGTGCATGTTGATCATGTCCCTGAGATTATTCCTGTGCTGCTTGCAGCACCAGTTCAGCCCGAAGGCATGGCAGCGGCTTCCGACCAGGAGCAGATGAGACTAGAGAGGTTCAAGAAGTATGATCCTCCGGTATTTAGTGGATTAGCATCGGACAATGCCTTGGGGTTTCTTAATGAGTGTTACCGCATTCTTCGTACTATGTGTATCTCTGGATCGAGTGGGTTTATTTCACTACTTTCTAGCTTCGAGGAGCCGCCTATGATTGGTGGCGCACCTATGAGTTAGACAGCCCAGACTAGGTAGCTTCACTGACTTGGGCCCAGTTTTTAGATATGTTTCTGAGAGAGTTTGTTCCTTAGAGCCTTAGGGATGCACGGCCCACGGAGTTTGAGCATTTGCGCCAGGGTGCTATGACCGTCTCGGAGTATGCTGTTTGTTACACCAGTTTGGCTAGACATGCCCCAGCCTTGGTTTCTACTGTTCGCGAGAAGGTTCGCCGGTTCATTGAGGGGCTTATTTCCAGCATCAGGTCCAGTATGGCTCGCGAGTTGGAGATGGATATCCCATATCAGCAGGTGGTGAACATTGCTAGGAGGATAGAGGGTATGCATGCTAGAGAGAGGGAGAGCAGGCAGTGTCATGAGAGAGAGAGCAGACGAGAGCAGGAGAGAGAGTTTGAGAAGGCGAGGAGGCCTCATAGACTGGGGAGATATACTGGTCCTTATTTTGGAGGTAGAGTGCATCATGGTAGAGGTTTTGTGGGTCAGCCAGTTTAGTTCGCGCTTCAAGCTTTGCATAGTGACTCAGGTGTTCATGGGTCTCAGAGTACCCGTACTGCACAGTTCCCACCGCCTCATCAGCAAAGAGGGTGCTTTGAGTATGGAGATACTAGCCACATGGTGAGAGATTGTCCCAGACTTCGGACCGACGTGTCACGGTGAGGTATTCAGGCAGGTAGAGGGCGCCCAAGAGAGGGAGGCCCGACTTGTTGATGTGTTTCATATAGTAGGTTTAAGGCCGGTGCGCCAGCTAATGTCATTCAGGTACAAATTCAGTTTGTTATAGAGGGCACTATCTATAGTTCATCATAGTTCTGCTTATCGGGGTGAGTTCCCTAATATGTTGTTCCATTGTGGGTTCATTTCATGACTGTACTCTGTTTACGTGATTAATCAGTTGGGAGGTTCTATGAGTGATAATCGTGTCTATTGTCTATTTCTAGCTATTTTCGAGAGTTATGAGGCTAGTAGTAAGTTCATGTTGTCCGTTTGATAGGTTTGAGGTGATTTCGGAATATCCTTGGTTACGAGCTATGATTTCTATGCTCCACCAGTATGGGAACCAGTCTGTGTTGTGAGTGGTAGACGGAACTGATCTGGTGAGAGTCCCTAGATGTGTTGATGTGTACCCTACTTGTGATTTAGTGTTGAGGGCGGGACCCTCGTGATTTCAGGTGATTTGATATGCTGAGACCAGGCTGTGTACCGCGGTGAGGGTTATATCAGTATAAGATCCTTGTGAGTCTTTTATATGTTTCATTCCTTCTTGTTAGATGTTTGTAGATTAGTGTTTTAGAAAATTTGTTCTAGTTTGACCTGTTTGATAGTTCCCTTATGTGTTTTTTCCCTTCCTATATTCATCCATTTTCATTGCATGCTTCTTGAGTTCTAGTTTGTGGGGTGCGTGCCCGTTGGTATTAGCTGGAATTTGGTTATTTGGATGGTTTGAGCTGGGAGAGGCTCGGTTGTTGGGTATAGATTTGATTCAGGAGGCCTTAGACAAGGTCAAGATCATTCAGGATAGGCTTCGTTCAGCTCAGTCTAGGCAAAAGAGTTATGCTGACTGCAAGGTTTGAGATATGGCTTTTATGGTTGGTGAGCGGGTATTGCTCCGAGTGTCGCCTATGAAAGACGTGATGATATTTGGAAAGAAGGGCAAGCTTAGCCCTTGGTTCATTAGTCCATTTGAGATTCTTAATCAGTGGGAGAGTTGGCTTATAGAATTGCATTTCCGCCTAGCTTATCTGCCGTGCATCCAATTTTTCATGTATTTATGCTTCGGAGGTATCACGATGACCCAACTCACGTGTTAGATTTCAGCACTGTCCAGTTGGACAAGGACTTGTCTTATGAGGAGGAGCCGGTAACTATTCTAGACAGGTAGGTTTGTCAGTTGAGGTCCAAGAGTTTTCCTTCTGTTCGTGCCCAGTGGAGAGGCATCGACTTGGGAGTCCTAGTCTGACATGCAGAGTTGTTCTCCTAATCTTTTTCCCGACTTAGGTGCTTCTTTCTTTTGTCCATTCGAGGACGAACAATTGTTTTAGTGGTGGAGGATGTGATGACTCCAAGGGGTCATCACTTATTTTCTTACCCATTCTGTACTTCTGAGGCCTTTAAAACCTCATTTAGGGTTACCTTGATTTACGTGCACAGTCCGGGTGCGTAGTCAGAAAGCTTAAATATGAATTCTGTAAGAAAAATGCTAAAATTTGATATTAAAATGAGTAAATTTGACTTCGGTCAACACTTTGAATAAACGGACCCGGACCCGGACCCGTAATTTGACGGTCCAGCAGGGTCCGTAGGAAAATATGGGACTTGGGCGTATGCCTGAAATCGAATTCCGAGGTCCCAAGCCCGAGAAATGAATTTTTGTGTGAAATTGTTTTATGGAAATAATTAAGGAAATTGAAAATAAAATTTGATTAGAAGACTATGGTATCGGGCCCGTATTTTGATTCTGGTGCCCGATACAAGTCTTATATATGATTTAAGCACTTTTTGTAAAGTTTGGTTGAAAACGGACGTCATTTGACGTGTTTCGGACTTAAAATGGAAATTTAATGTTCTAAGAAAATTTGGAAGAAATCATGAGTTTTGAGGCTTGATTCGATATAGATAATGTTATTTTGGCGATTTGATTGCACGAGAAAGTTCATAGGGTATTTTTGAGGTTGTGTGTATGTTTGGTTTGGAGCCCCGAGGGCTCAGGTGAGTTTTGGATAGGCCACGGGGTGAAAATTTTGGACTTAAGGAATTTCAGGCCTGCAGGCTTCGCATTTCCCAAACTTTTCTTGCAATTCCCAGGATTTTTCGCATTTCCCGAACTTTGTTCGCAATTACCAGGCTTCGCATTTCCCAAACTTTTCTCTCAATTCCCAGGCTTGTTCGCATTTCCCAAACTTTGTTCGCAATTACCAGGTTCGCATGTCCCAAACTTTTCTCGCAATTCCCAGGCTTTTTCACATTTCCCAAACTTTGTTCGCAAATTCAAGATCACAATTCCCAAACATTTTTTTGCAATTCCCAGTTTGCAATTCCTAAACTTTGTTCGCAATTTCCATATCTGCAACTTGCATTTTTCATACTTAGTCGATTTTTAAGACATTTTCACCCCATTTTCAAAACACAACTCCTTTGGGCGATTTTTCAAGAACAAACCTTCTTCCAGATCAATTGTAAGTTGATTTTTACTCATTTCTTTCAATCATTAATATCATTTAACATGTTTTCAACTTAAAATCAAGGATTTTCATTGGTGAAATTGGGTGTTTTGGATAGAACTTAGGTTTTCCTAAAATTGGGGATTTGGACCTCAATTTGAGGTCCGATTTCAAAATAAATCCTATATTTGGGTTCATGGCGAAATGGGTAACCGGGTTTTGGTTCGAACCTCGAGTTTTGACCATGTTGGCCTAAGGGGCATTTTGGTCATTGTACCTAAATTCGCGTCTTAGCTTGAATTAAATAGTAGAATTAGTTGCTTGAGATGTTATTTACAATGTGTGATTGAATTGAATAGATTTGGGCCATTTGGAGTCGAGTACTTGTGGCAAGAACGTGGTTGCTAGTTGATTTTAGCCGGTTCAAGGTAGGTATCTCGCCTAACCTTGTGTGGGGGACTTCCCCTTAGGATTTGAGTCTTCTTTTTTGATTGTATTCCTTGTATGCGAGGTGACGAATGCGTGCTCGAATTTATTTGTGGAAAAATTGTCCCTTTTTGGTTCTTAGATCCTTGAAATTAACTAATATGGAGTTGTTCTTGATACTATTGAGTTCCTGCTATTAGTTTCACTTCTACATGTCTTACTTGGAATTTATTTGCCCTTTTGGTGTATTCTTGTTGCCTAATTGACTGTTACTTGTTAAATTGTAGACATTTACCCTTCTATAATTACATTATCATTCCTAACTGCTTGTCTTTATTTTGGGAAGCATTATTTCTATCTCTTATGTAATTAATTGGTCTTCATTGGAAAGAAGTTAGACATCCCACGTTTAGTTGGTATTTCCTTAATTGTAATTATTTGATTCATGTTAACTTCCTTGTCGTTGAATTGAGTATTATGGAATCGTTGTTTTGTACTATTTCTCCCTTGTTGAGTTATTCTTATTGCACTTGGTATTTCTCTATTACGGTTATTCCTTGTGAGTTAGTTGTACCGTCTTTTGGTGAACGGAAATGCCTGAGTTGATTCCCTTGCTTTTTTCCGGTATATATTGTCATTTATTGTGATGCACAAGGTTTCTGCCATACGGTTATTGATATTGTGATGCACGAGGTTTCTGCCGTGCGGTTATTGATATTGTTGATGCACGAGATTTCTGCCGTGCGACTGTTGTTAAGGGGTTGTACAAGGTCTTTGCCGTGCTACTATGGCTATTGATATATTACACATGCGGCGTAATAAGGCGGGTTATGTTCGTATGTTTATATGTAGGTTGTGCATGTGGCAAAATTAGGTGGGAACATTATGATGCACGTGTGGAGAAATAAGGCGGTACTTAGTATGTTATTAATTGCACATGTCGCTAAATAAGGTGGGTTATGTCAGGGGTTGATTGTAAAGAATTGTGACATCATGTAGAGGTATTCCTATTTTGCTTAAAATTGTTATTGTGGGTTACTCACCTGTATGAGTTTTATCGCTTGGAAGTTGTGGGGAAATGTCATACGTGCGGTTCGTTCTCCTTTTCATGCCTACTGGTTGGTAGAATTATTGTTAGAACACCTGCACCAGCGTACACGCAGCTAAACACTCCTATTAAAGGTGAATTCCTCCTGATTTTGTTAAGGGTGGAGGTACGCCCTCATTTATCCATTATATATGTGAGAGTGGCCCTAGTTAGTCAGTTAGTTATCAATATGACTGTGAGACTGATGGGGCATAGGATGCCAAGTGTTAGATTTCAGATGCTTGGATTTCGTGAGTTGTGGTTTGTCAGAGTTTTTTGTAAATTTGTAGAAGTAATTGAATAAGACCTTATGTGAATATCATCGTAGGATCTGAGTTATTGCTTTGTTTTCCCCTTACTGTGTTGTGACCTTAGGATATGGATTGTANCTGGTAGGTGTCTTGACTGTTCCTCGTCACTACTCTACCGAGGTTAGTCTTGATGCTTACTGGGCACCGCTGTGGTGTGCTCATACTACTCGGCTGCATATTTTTGTTGTGCAGATCTAGGTACTTCCACTTAGTTCTGTCAGCCTTGAGAGGAGGCATTTTGGAAGAGACTTCGAGATATATCTGCTACGTCCACAGACCGAAGAGTCCCTTCCCAGCTTTCTGTCATAAGTATTGTCCTTCAGTATTTATCCTTGTTTAGACATTCTTGAGTTAAAGCCTCTTATGTATCCCTTAGCTTGTGATTTGTGAGATTTTGGAAATTTTTTTTTAACTTCAAGAGTTGTTATTGTATGTGCCAAGCGGCACCTTAAACACATGGTTATTTTACTAAATCAGTTTTAATTATTCTTCCGTAATTTTTTGGTTTAACTTTCGCGTTGTTAGGCTTACCTAGTCGTAGGGACTATGTGCCGCCACGACATGTTCACGGAGGGTGAACTGGGGTCGTGACTATTATGAACCACCTCGATTATGAAATATGCATAAAAACCAGAAAACTCACACCAGCAGATATCAGCCATCAACCAATGTCCAAAAATAATTTTTTAACCATCGAGACCTCAACCAAACATATCATTAAGTCCCAAAATATCATATGAACTTAGTCGAACCTTTGAATCACTCAAAACAACATCAAAATGCCAAATTACACACGGATTCAAGCTTAATGAAATTAAGAACTTCCAATTTCTATATTCGATACCGAAACCTATCAATTCAAGTCCGATTGACCTCAAATTTTTCTCACAAGTCATAATAACATAATGAAGCTATGAAAATTTTTAGAACTGGATTCTGACCCCTATATCAAAAAGTCAACTCCCCGCTCAAACTTTTTAAAATTTCAACTTTCGCCAATTAAAACCTAATTCTACTACGGACCTCCAAAATACATTTCGGACGCGTTCCTTAGTCTAAAATCACCTAATGGAGCTAACAGAACTATCAAAATTCAAACCCGAAGTCGAATACTAAAAAGTCAAAACTTGGTCAAACCTTTCAAATTTAAAGCTTCTAGCTGAGACCATTCTCTTAAATCAATTTCGGATAACCTAAAAATCAGAACTGACGATTCACATAAGTCACCACACATCATAAGGAGCTACTCATGCCCTCAAACAACCGAGCAAAGTGCAATTGCTCAAAACGACCGATCGGGTCGTTACACTAATAAATTACTCCCTTCGGCCTATAATAAGTGACTTTTTAATTTTTGACACGCCCCTTAAGAAAATACGAATTTCTAGAGAAAAAATAATATTAAATTACCCTTAATTAATTTTTACCTTGACACTTTGAGATATATAAATAAGAAAAAATTTTGGAAACATAAAATTAGTTTCTTCTTAATTATGTTTAAAAAAACTTTTTTTGGACTAAAATAAAAAGACCAAAATAGCACTTATTATAGACCACATGGAGTACTATATTAAGTTCATTTCACGAAGTTTTGGTCAAAATAATTTCAAATCTAGCAAATTTTAATAAACGATTATGATCATATTAAAGGTTAATCATATATTAATAAATTTATGGATAATTCACAAATCAATTAGACTTTATCCCAAAATTGAAATTGTTTTCCATCAAAAGTGTGAGTTCTTCTGTAATACCCTAAATTTTTACTAATACTTGCATTCTCGATTGAGCATCTTTATATTGAGGCGATATTTTACTTCACACTTTTTAAACGTAAAATTGACAATATATGAGAATTCCTTACTTCAGGTTGTGTTAATATTGACAAAGAAGTTCTATGGTGTTGCTATGTGTGACACTTAATATCATTTTGATGAATTATTATTAAATATATTAGATAATTAAGGTTTTGGTCTGCCACCCATTTGTATTTATCTAAAGATATTTAGTAGGTTAGGTAGCCACATTTTTCATATTTATCTAAAATTTAGATATTACTTTGGTTGACTTGCTTTTTCATAACCTCCTCTCATATTTCATTCTTTCAAGACAAAGAAAACCCCTAGCCTCTCTCCTTCTTAACACCTAATACTTTATGAAAACCATCATAAATTTTCACTAAACCAACCAGCAAAACTCATTATTGGTGAAGCTCAAGTTGCTCCTCTCTTTTGTGGTAAGTTACTCAACTCCTTTTTACACTAGCCAACTATTAGTATTTTCTATATATCTTTTTGGTATCAGAGACTAGGTTTGTGATTATAGGATTTTTTTTAATGATTGTACCTAGTATTTGTTGTTACTATTTCCTTTCTTGAAAATGACTTAGAGATTATAAATTTTTTCATGCTTGTTTAATGTAGTTTATTGTATTCCTTGTACATGATATATATGTCACACTTATGTATGTTATTTGGAGGCTTGTTGGATCTTAAGACCAAAATCTTGTAACTTAAATTTGGTAACTTGTTTTGCTATTTTAGAGTGTGTTATTAACTCAAGTCTTGTAATATCACTTGGTCTTGTAAAAATGTACAAAGGAGAAGACTAGTTTTTTTTTACTCCCTATTTCGAAATTATGTATAATATGAACATGTAATGATGTTGAACAAAAAATATAATTTTGTTAGGAAGTTGTATTAACGTTTTGATTATTCAAGAAGGGTTATATTACCGTATGATGATATTTTGACATTGTATTTTATTTAATTTAAAAATAAATAAAATAAAATGTATTTTCCAAATCAAAAATATTACACTTTGAATCTTTATCGCACGAGCCTATTTTTGCTGCTAAATTATTTTGAATGTCTTTTTGGATTAATATCTTCTTAATATTGTAAGTAGTAAATTAGATTTGTTTCGTAAGTCTTATCTTTTATAGGAATTATGATATAGCCTCCTTTTCGAATAGAGCTATTGAATCCTTTGATAAATTTCAAGCCCACTATAATGTGCCACCTCACCTCTAGGAAGGAGATGAGTAACCCCTTTCCTAACCTAAATTATCATCGTGTTAGTAAAAATGAAGTGGGCAGTAATCTAAGAGCAGTGAGTCATAGTACTCCTATTATGACTCTTCCATTTTAGCAGATGGCTGAGTTCTTTTATCACTTGGCTGGGACAATATCAGAACCTAGTGAAATGAATTTTGAGAAGATGAGGAAAATGAGTGGAGTTGAATTTGAAGGCACTACTGATCCCACGGTAGCTGAACAGTGGCTCGAGCACACGGAGAGGGTCTTTGAACAACTAGAGAGTACTGATGCTGCCAAATTTAAGTATGCTATCTCTTTTTTATAAAAATATGCCTATGATTGGTGGGTAAGTGTGTCAAATTCAAAAGCAAAACCTCTGGTGCTGACTTGGGATAACTTTGTGAAAGCATTTCGTGCGAAATATGGCCCCCTTGTCTATTGTGATGCTAACAAAAAAGAGTTTCTGAATTTAAGACAAGGGAGTATATTTATTGCACAGTAAACAAAAGTTTTTCGGGCTTTCTCGCTATGCTGGAGCCTGGAGGTAGTATTGATGGTGAAAGAGACAAGTGCAAAAGATTTGAAGAAGATTTGAATGGTTACATCTGAAAATTTGTGGCGATCTTGCAACATGAGGATTTTTTCAAGCTAATTTCAGCTGCTCTTACTTGGGAAAGAATTGACAAGGAAAAAGCTAGTAGGAGAGAAAACAGGTTTATGAAGGGTAATTCAGATTATGGCGGTTCATCCAAGAAGGAAAAGTTTGATCATTGCAAGACTAAAAGTGCATAAAGTCGTCATATCATAAGCATAATAAGCCAAATTTCTCTACTGTTAGTACTCCAAGTTATGGCCAAGGCAAAACCAATACACCTACTTGTGCACAGTGCAGGAAGAATCTTTATGGTGCCTGCTAAATAGCTTGTGGTGCTTGTTTTAATTGTGGAAGCCCGGATCATAAAGTGAAGGATTGTCCTAATCCTAATCCTCTTTCTTCTTCACATATAGAGGGCTTAGTTCAAAAGACTTTCACTACTCATTCTCAAGCTAATAGCAGTGCAAGACCTAAAAATATGCAAGCGGCGGGTTCAGGTGGAGCTAATCCGGCTAGTGGGTCGAGATCTACTGCACGAGTCTATGCTATGAGACAGAAATATGACCAAGATAGCCCGGACGTAGTTGTTGGTAAATTTCACATATTTGGCATATTTTTTGTTACATTATTTGATCCTCGATCTTCGCACTCTTACGTTTGCTCAATACTTGCATTTCCTGATATTGTTAAATATGTGAGACTTGACTTTGATGTGCTTATCATGAGTCCATTAGGTCATCAGGCTGTTCTTAACAGAATTTACCAAGAATGTCCATTCATAATTCAAAATCTAGTGTTCCCTGCAGACTTGCTTTAAGTGCCCTTCCAAGACTATAATGTTACCGTTGGTATAGATTGGCTCCACAGGCACCATGCATTGGTTGAAGCAAGTGAATTTTAGAACTCCTGCATATTCACACATGGTAGTTCAAGGAGAAAAATCATAGACATCTAATATTATTTCTGCGATCTTAGCAAGGAAGATGATTTGTCAAGGTTGTGAGGCCTATCTTGCTCATATAGTCGATACACGATTGGGGAGTCCAAGTCTTAAGGACATACCAATTGTGTGCGACTTTCCTGATGCATTTCCTGATGATCTTCCTGGGTTGCCTCCAAAAAGAGAGATTGAATTTCCTATAGAGCTTGTCCCTATACCTACTCCTATTTCTATTGCTCCTTATAGAATGGATCCAGCTAAATTAAAAGAGTTGAAGGCTCAATTGCAAGAATTCTTGAGAAAGGTTTTATCCATCCCAGTATTACGCCTTGGGGAGCTCCTATTTTATTTGTGAAAAAGAAATATGGTACTCTTAGGCTTTACATTGAATACCAACAACTGAACAAGGTAACAATAAAGAACAAATACCTATTGCCTAGAATCAATGACTTTGACAAATTGAAGGGTGCCGACTTGTTCTAAAAAATTGACTTGAGGTCTAAATATTATCAGCTGCGCGTGAGGGAGCATGTGATGATCACCTATTTTTCTCTTTTTTTCGCGCTTCCGAGTCCTTGAAAACTTCATTTTTAGTTGCCTCAATTTGTGTGCGCAGTATGGGTGCGTACCCGAAAAGCTTAAATATGAATTATGTGTGAAAAATGATGAATTTTGATATTAATATGATTAAAGTTGACTTTGGTCAGTATTTTGGGTAAACGGACCCGGACCCATGATTGGACGGTCCTGGATGGTCCGTAGAAAAATATGGGACTTGGGCGTATGCCCGGAATCGAAATCCGAGGTCCCGAGTCCGAGAAATGAATTTTTAAAAGAAATTATTTTTCTGAAATTTGTATGGAAATTTGGAATGAAAATGGATTAGAAGACTGTGGTATCGGGCTCGTATTCTAGTTCTACTACCCGGTACAAGTCTTATATATGGTTTAAGCACTTTCTATGAAATTTGGTTGAAATCGGACGTCATTTGACGTGTTTTGGACCTAAATATCTAAAAGTGAAAGTTTAAGAAGTTTGATGAAAAAGTGTTGATTTTGAGGTTTGATTCCTCGTTTATGATGTTATTTTGGCGATTTGATCACTCGGTTAAGTTCGTAGGATGTTGTCGAGTTAGTGTGTGTGATTGGTTAGGAGCCCCGAGGGCTCGGTAGTGTTTTCAGAGGTGTTCGGGATGGTTTTGGACTTAGGATGATAGTAGATTTTTTGCAATTTTTGCACAAGTATTCCCTTCTTCGCGTTCGCGGCCTTCATCTCTCATTCGCGATGCTTCCAGGTTCCCTTCTTCGCGTTCGTGTCACAACCCGATCGCGTAAGCCAATTTCAGAACCCTAGAAATTCCTTCTTCGCGTTCGCATTCCATGGTTTGCGAACGCGTAACTTCACCAGTTTCCACATCGCGTTCGCATGGCTCTTCACGCGTTCGCGTATAACAATTCCCGAACCCCTCAACTTTCCCCTTCGCGTTGGCGTTCCCCCAATCGCGAACGCGATGCCCTGTCCAGTTTCCCATCGCGAACGTGACCTCTCTCTCGCGAACGCGTAGGGCAAATTCGCCCAGTTATATTTTTATGTTTCCAGAATTAAAAGATACGGGTTTCACTCAAAATTCACACGAGCTCTCTTTTTTCCCAAGCTTTAGGAGTCCATTGAAGCCCCCATTCTTCAAGACCACTTGGGTTAGTAAATCCCCACTTATTTCCTTCATTTTTCTTCATTAATTAGTGAATTCCTAATCTTAAATCCCATGGATTAGGGTTGAAATTGGGGAAAATGGGTAGAGTTAGGGCATTTTGATTTTTTTGATTTAGACCTCGTTTTGGGGTCAAATTTGAAAACAAATTGCATATTCGGGCTCGTGGGGAAAGGGTGATATGGAATTGGTTCGAACCTCGTGTTTTGACCAAGCGGGCCCGGGGTCGATTTTGGAATTTTTGGAAGAAAGGTTAGGAATCTATATTTAGGCATTGTGTTTGATTTGTTTAGCTATTATTGATATTATAAACTTGTTATTTCATAGATTTGATTGAACTGGAGCCGAATTCGAGAGGGAAAATGGTCATTGTGGATTGATTTAGCCGTGTGAGTTGAGGTAAGTGTTTGATCTAACTTTGGCTTGAGGAAATATGATTAGAGTATTGTTTGCTAATTGCTAATTGTTGAGTACGGTGTATAGGCATGGTGACGAGTATCTATACACTAGTGTCTAGCATGACCATGAGTCCTTATTTGTGCTTATACCAATTTTGTGGTGACTCTTCCTTATGTAATTGATGATTTCTATATAATGTGAAGAGTATGAGAAAGAATGATGATTTCTGAACCGTTTGGAGCGTTGGCTCGAATGACAAAGTAATTATTGAGTAAGAAATGAAAGAAAGATAAAGAAATGTGATTATTCCCTTGCCGGGCTGTATTCGTATATTGATTATCTCCCTTGCCGGGATGTGAAAGTTAGTGTTGTTTCTCCCTTGCCGGGATTTAACTATTTACTTGTGTTTCCCTTGTCGGGACTTGTATTACTGTTTGTCTATCCCCTCGCCCCATTGGTTGTGATTGTTGTTTGGGTGAGGAAGAGTGATAAAGCACAAAGGTTGATGCCGTGCACGATGTGTGTTGAGGATATGTTAATCCACGAACGAACATTCCGTGCCATGTTTTGATTATTAATGCACGAAGGAACATTTCGTGCCATGTTTGATTATTAATGCACGAAGGAACATTTCGTGCCATGTTTTTGATTATGAATGCACGAAGGAACATTTCGTGCCATGTTTTGATTACTAATGCACGAAGGGTCATTCTGTGCCATGATATGAGTGTTTATGTGAGAAAAAACACGAAGGTTGATGTCGTGCACTTTATATGATTGTTTTCGGCGAGAATGAGAGTAAAAGCACGAAGGATGGTGCCGTGCAACTGTTGTTTTCCTACTCTTGTTGGCATTGTAGTTGTACCATTCCATCACTTATTTATTCATTTTGTATTCTAAACTGTTACAACCCATACAACATGCTCCCCTCCCTTTTGACTTGTTAAATTTGTGTATTCTCTTCTATTGCATATATATATATATATATATATATATATATATATTGAACTACCCAGGTTGGTTTTGGTAGTCCTGTCTAGCCTCGTCACTACTTCGCCGGGGTTAGGCCAGGCACTTACCAGTACATGGGGTCGGTTGTGCTGATGCTACACTCTGTGCATCTTTTTGCACAGATCATGGAGCCAGAGAGGCTATTGGACAGCAGTAGGAGTTTGGGGAGCTCACTTCAGTCCAGAGATTTCGAGGTAGCCTTGCTGACGTCCGCATGGACCGGAGTCTCTTCTATCCTTATTTTAGTTTGTAATCTTTTTCTATCGGAACAAACAGAGTTATGGTTTTATTCAGATGTTGTATTTAGCATTCTCTAGACATTCGTGAGTTTGTGACTCCAGTTCTTGGGTAGAGGATTTTGTTAAGCTTCCGCATTTCTTCAAGTTAATTATATATTGAGACTTCCGCTTTATCAAATTATGCATTGTTGTTATTAAATGATCGGTAATTGCTAAAAAAGGTAAATTAAGTTGGCTTGCCTAGCTCCTATTAGTAGGCTCCATCACGACTCCCCAGGGTGGAAAATCCGGGTTGTGACAAGTTTTTATCAAAGCACTAGTTACATAGGTTTCACGACTCACGGACAAACTTAGTAGAGTCTGAGGGATCGATACGGAGACGTTTGTACTTATCCCCCAGACGCTACAGAGTTAGGAAAAGTTTCACATTTGTTATTTCTTGTCGTGCGGTTCTATTTCTCAATGCTTATTGAATTTATACTCTGTTCTTTTGTAGATGGCGAGAACACGTGCTTCCTCTTCTACCGCACAACAGCCCGAGACCCCAGCAGCAACTCCTACGAGGGGCAGAGGGCGAGGCCGAGGTCGGGGCAGAGCTCAGCCCCAAGCAGCAGTCCCAGAGGTGGAGCCTCATGTTGATTATGACGAGGAGGTTCCATCCCCAGCAGCTCCGGTGGACCCAGCTCAGGTCCTAGAGGGGTTTATAGCCACCCCAGTTCTTCAAGATGCTTTGGTCAGGTTGGTAGGCTTTATGGAGAGCGTCTCTCTAGTGGGTTTGCTTCCGGTAGCACCAGCCACTTCTCAGACTGGAGGAGGAGTTCAGACTCCTGCTATACGCACTCCGGAGCAGGTAGCTCCCCAGCCTCAGGTTCTAGTGGTTCAGCCAGCAGTGGCAGTTCAGCCGGGCATAGTGACTCGGACCGGCGATAGAGCGGCTATGTCCGCAGATGCTTTGTGGATGCTAGATAGGTTTACCAAGCTCTTCACTACCACATTCAGCGGTGCTTCTTCATAGGAACCCCCCAGGATTTCTTATATAGCTGCCATAAGGTTTTTCGGACTATAGATATTGTGGAGACCAATGGGGTCGACTTCGCCACCTTTCGTCTATCTAGATCCGCCAAGACTTGATGGAGGGACCATTGTTTAGACAGGCCAGTAGGGTCGCCATGCCCGACTTGGGACCAGTTTGCAGAGTTGTTTTTGGAGAAGTTCCTCCCAGTTACTCAGCAAGAGGTTCTTTATAGGCAGTTCGAGCGCCTCCAGCAAGGCTCTATGATAGTCACTCAGTATGAGACCCGGTTCATTGACCTAGCACGCCATGCTATTGTTATACTACCCACCGAGAGGGAGAGGGTGCATAAGTTTATTGATGGATTGATTCAGCCGATCAGTCTCCAGATGGCTATGGGAGTCGGGAGTGAGATTTCTTTTCAGTAGGTGGCCAATGCGGCCCGTAGAGTTGAGATGGCTCTTGCACGGGGAGGTGGTCATGGGTCAGATAAGAGGCCCCGTCATGCAGGTAGGTTCAGTGGTACCTCGTCTGGAGGTAGAGATTCTCATAGTAGAGGCCATTCTCCGAGGCCCTTTCAGTCAGCTCTTCAGGTTTCTCATGGTACTTCAGATGGTCGTGGTTCTCAGTCGCATTATTCTGACCAGTAGCTTCACAGTTCCCCATCAACACCCATCAGTGCCCCACCACTTCAGAGTTTTCGGGGTGGACATTCAGGTCGACAGGGTCAGCAGTCTCAGAAGCCAAGGGCATGTTACGGTTGTGGTGACCCGAGTCACATTGTCAGATTTTACCCTCGAGCTTCGGGTAGTTCCCAGCAGCAGGGTCCTCTCCCTATGATTCAGGCACCAGGTGATCCACAGGCCGCCCAGCCAGCTAGAGGCAGGGGTAGAGGTCATAGAGGTAGAGGTAGGGATCATAGAGGTAGAGCTCAGACCGCCAGAGGTAGAGGTCAGCCAGCAGCCGACCATTCCAGAGATGTGGTTCAGGGAGGTGGGGCCCAGCCCCGGTGTTATGCCTGTCCAGCTAGGCTAGAGGCTGAGTCTTTAGATGCAGTTATTATAGGTACTATTCTGGTCTGTGATAGGGATGCTTCAGTGCTATTTGACCCCGGGTCTATGTATTCGTATATGTCGTCCTATTTTGCACCATAGTTGGTCATGCCTAGTGATGCTTTGAGTATTCTTGTTTATGTATCTACAGTGTGGTTGATTCTATAGTGGTCGACCGAGTTCATCGTTCCTGTGTGGTAGTATTTGAGGGTCTTGAGACCCGTGTTGATTTATTGCTCTTAGACATGGTGGATTTTGACGTTATATTAGGGATGGATTGGTTGTCCCCATATCATGCTATCTTGGATTGTCACGCCAAGACCGTGACCTTGGCTTTGCCAAATTTGCCCCGTTTGGAGTGTAGAGGGACCCCAGGGCATACCACCCGCAGAGTTATTTCATATGTGAAGGCTCGCCGCATGGTCGAGAAGGGGTGTTTAGTTTATCTGGCGTATGTTCGCGATTCCAGCGTAGAGGTCCCTTCTATTGATTCTGTTCCTATTGTTCGGGAGTTCCCCGAGGTGTTCCTTTCAGACCTGCTGGGTATGCCGCCCGACAGGGATATTGATTTCTGTATTGATCTGGCTCCGGGCACTCAGCCCATTTTCATTCCGCCGTATCACATGGCCCCGCCAGAGCTGAATGAGTTAAAGGACCAATTACAGGATTTTCTAGGGAAGGGTTTTATTAGACCTAGTGTTTCTCCTTGGGGCGCACTAGTGTTATTTGTCAAGAAGAAGGATGGTTCGATGAGGATTTGCATTGTGTGAGCACGTGATTTTTGCCATAAGCAAATTATTCCTAAAAAATGATTTTTCATTATTTTTACAATTTTGTTGCATTTTTGTGTTAATTAATTGCATAATAATTCATATTAAAAATACAGAAATATGCATATACATTAGGATTTTTAATTTTACAATTTTAGTATTAATTCATTTTGGAAACAAATTAAAGAAAAATATAAAAATAGCATTTTAGTATTTTAATTGAAAATTACTATAAAATAGATATTAAATAAATTCTAGAATTTAATTAGCCTAACAATTAGATATAATCAGAAAATAACTAAATTTGTAAAAGAAAAATAAAATACAAAAATACAAAGAAATAATGGGTTGATTTAAAATTTGGGCCAAGCATATTAGCCCAAATAATAAAAATACCCGCCCAGGCCCAAAAATACCCGGTCAACCCCAGCCTTAATTCCAAACGACCCCGTTTTGGGGCTTTTAAATCTGGACCGTTGAAATTAATGATCCAATGGTCACATAACCCATTCCACCTAATAAATAAAACGACAAAGTTTATGTAAAGTGATCTGGGCCATTCATTCGATTAATCCAACGGACGGGGTTAAAATTTTTATTAAAACAAATGGTGTCGTTTTAGATGGCAGTCAATCTGAGCCATTGATCTATTAATCCAACGGTTGGTGTTAGTCATTTCATCTTTAATATATCAATATACATATAACCCTAAAAACATTCCATTCCCTCCTTCTCCCTCATCTCTCTCAGCCGCCTCCATATCCTCTCCAATCCCCCGCCGGAACCCTACTGGCGGGAGACGACACTTACACCAACCACCACCCAAATAACACCCCAGAACCCCCTTGAAACACTGATCCCACCCCTCCACTTCTTTTTCCTCGAATCCTTTCTGATTATCTCGAATATTCCAAAAAGTGTTGCCGGAATCCTAACTCCGACGAACACTAGTTTGTCCAAACCAACCCAAAGTCAACAAACATTTTAAGCCCTAAAAATCACTGAAATAACTCAAACGGCAAAGTTAAGGTCTGCCGGCGACTAAAGATTCAAGAAAATGGTCACAAGACTTTCCAGAAAACAGAGTAACTAAAAAAGAAGAAAAAATAAATGTCCAAAGAGCAAAAGCTAAGTTCTTCTTTCCTCTTTTGTTTTTCTGTTTCTTGACTGGTTTGTCTCTTTGCATGCTCTTTCTTTCTTGGTATGATTAGTTTACTGATTAGAGTTTACCTTTGAAACAGGTTGATATATTTTAGTTTTAGGGCTAAATAGATTCTGATAATTTTCAATATGATTTTTATTTGTTTGATTTTGTGTCAATTGTTTGATTCTGATATTTGAGTTAATTTCTTTTAGTTAGTTATGATATTGGTATTGTTAGTCAGTAGTAATAATTAGTAAAAATTGTAGGAGGTTAATTAGTATTAACAATAATTAGTGATTTGGTTATAGCTGTTTTGATAATCAGTGGTTAGCTAGACTTAAAATTCGATTTTTAATAGTTAGTTTGGAGCACAGAGGTAAAAGGGTCAGTTGGTAAATTCAAGTAATTTTCAAGGTTAATTTGGGGACATAAAATGGGATAAGGGTAATAAACCTTAGGAAGAAGGGGTAATCCGAGTAGAGAAAAATGGCAATAGGGTAGATTCCTAAGTGAGGTGGGGGCAAATAAGAAAATATACCAAGGGAAGAAGATTCTAGATAGGGCAATTGGTACAATTGTTAATAAATAAAGGGCATCTAATTGAATAACTAATAAAAATAAGAACAAAATTGAAATAAAAGAGGGACTACTTTGTAATTAATAAAGTTTGAACTTTCCTTCATTTTTAAATCTATAAATAGGCACCTATATGCCTCATTTAAAAAAAAGGTTTTGGAGCAAATCTGAAAATCTCCCTGAAACAATCCTGTTATTCTAGATCTCCATTTTCGAAATTAACCATTTCCAAAACTCAAAAATATCAACAAAAAAAAAATAGTAGAAAAAGTTAAAAAAAATCTCACTGTTTCATTAGTTCTTAAATCAATTTGAAGGTTGTTTGGATGATTCTGTTTGGTTCTGGTAATCAAATGTTGTTGAAGTTGTATTGAGATAGTCGAGTATTTGGTTTTGCTGATTTCTATCATTTGCTGGGTTAAAATCTGGTGGTGTTGAGGCTGTGATTGACATTTGCTACATTGATTCTGTTGCTGATTCCTGTTTCTGTTCAATTTACCTAGAATCTCATTGATTTCTATTATTTTCCAGGTACACATTTCCCCTATTGCTGTATTTCAAGCTTGATACGATGAAAACAAAGTCGATTGTTACTTATGAAATCTTTTAGCAGTAAATACATTTCTATGTAATTAGATTTGAGTAAATATAAATCTATTTAGGATAATATGTATTAATTAGGAGTAGTCAATTGTAATTAGATTAATATTTTGGACTGTTTCTATTGCTACATTCGGACTTTAATTGTGTTATATTTGTAATGAGACATTATAGAACTTAGAATACATAGTATTAGAAAAGTAACTGTTAGATCTAGGGATTAGTTTCGAATAAATAGTATGCAGCAAAAAATCTAAAATTTTCTATTATTTAATCTCATATTATAAGAATAATTTTGGTTGTTAGAAATTAATAAGTAAAAAATAAATATCTCATACTTAACCTTTTAGCATGTATTAACACTTCATAAGTTTAGTTCTGTATTTTTAATATGTTAAAATTTTCAATTGCCAGTAATAGTTAAGATCCGTTTTTAAATGATAGTTTAGTATGTGATGGTTCAATAATAGGTAGTTGATATCCATGAAACAGTAAAGATCGAATAGGAATTCAGTATGTTTTGTATTGATTAAATTCTGGTAATAAATTATAAATTTGATAATCTATTATATCTTTTAATAAACTAGTAATCACACACATTTAGACTAATTTGGATCAGTTTTCATGTTATTTGGTCAGCGTTTGGGCTCAGATTAATGTTCAGGAATGAACAACCCATTTCAAGCCATTGTGGCCTCAATAGGCCCAGTTCTGCTACACATGCTCATACGAGCTTGGCCTGACCAGACCCACTTTATGCATGTCTGTGTTTTGTTCTCTCCTTGGGCCAACTACAAGGCCCAAAAGATGTGAGAGTTCAATAACAAAATTGAAGTAGTTCTTAAATAATAATTAACTAGAATTTTTCCTTCATTTTAAAGACAAAAACCAATAGAAAAATATAGTATACTTTAGGATTGACTTTAAATAAAATGGAGATGAGCTTCGCCCAATAAATCAAATACATAATTGCGGGGCCCTCAATAATTGCTTAAATAAAAAAATCTATAAATTCGGGATAAACCGTTTAGCGAATTTCACGGTCTTCCCCAAAGTTAATAAACGCGTAGTCGCTTTAGGCGCGATTGATAATAATATTACTTTCCTAAATACGGGTGCACATTTATGTGACCCAAATCCAAATCTCAACGAAGTCGAAATGTGTTAAAAGCCACGGGCGTACTCGTACGGCGTAGTTCAAGATACATTTTCACGACGTTGTAATTCTTGTAAAATAAATAATAAATAGAATAAAAGCGGGTTATCAATAAAATTCACATAAAAATAGAACATATATGGAAATCAGATAAAATCAAATAGGACAGTTGAGCGACCGTGCTAGAACCACGGAATCCGAGAATGCCTAACACCTTCTCCCGGGTTAACAAAATTCCTTATCCGAATTTCTGGTGCGCAGACTGTTAACAGAGTCATATTTTCCTCGGTTCGGGATTCAACCGGTG
>MU769253.1:0-19253 GCA_026770625.1 Nicotiana glauca
AGCTAGATTTGCCTCAATTTTTTGTCTCCTTCCTTTAGCCTTTTTCACATTAGCTTCCGCTAGTTCAAGAGTTTGATGAGCTTCTTGTGGATCAATGTCACTACCCTTCTCCGCATCATTTACTAAAACAATAATCTCATTATTGCCTATTCTAGCAAAATCACCCATCAGAGCCATCGTTAACCATTGGTCGTTAAGACGTATTCTCAAAATCCCTATATCTACAGTTGTGGCAATAGGGGCATGATTTGTTAATATGCCAATTTGACCGCTATGAATATTTTTGGTAATATAGTATGAAATTTGGTATAGGAATAAAAATCTCCCTTTTTGTATCCAAATGCTAACTTGGCCAAAAATTAGATTACCAAATTTGGTATAGGAATGAAATTTGTCTTACATGATTTGAATAATTTAAAGATGTTTTGGAGGGAACTAGAATTTGGCTATATTATTAATAGTGAAGATTGGGCACTTGGGCACTTGGGCCAATTAAATAGCCCGAAATTTATTTCTTTTAGTCATCTATTAATTTTATTAATTAATAAAAAAATGTTTTAAATATTAAAACGTTTTAATTTTGAAAAGATGTGACTTTTGTTTTTAAAAGGTGCCTATTGGCAAAGGTCGAGTCTGTTAGTCCTAACAAATACCTAAAGGGTTTGAAAAGAGGTGACTTTTGGCATTAAAAGGAGCCTATTGGCAAAGGTTGAGTCTGTTAGTCCTAACAAACACCTAAAGGGTTTGAAAAAAGGTGACTTTTGGTATTAAAAGGTGCCTATTGGCAAAGTTTGGTAACAGTCCTAACAGAATGAAAATCTCCCTTTTTGTATCCAAATGCTAACTTGGCCAAATATTAGATTACCAAATTTCATACTATATTACCAAAAATGTTCATAATACCTATATTACATCTCTAGTCCATATTTTTTTTCATTCTATGTACCAAATCAGCCCCACCCGCCAATCACCCCAAAAAGGGAGGAATATATCTAGCTTTTGTGTTGGTTAAAGTGGAAATATTGGGTAGTTGGGGTAGGCTTTAATTATGGATATTAAAGTGAAAAGGGGAAAAGTAAAAGTGTGTCTTCTACAATTCAATAAAGAAAAAATTGGGAGTGAATATCTTCTACTGCCCAATACCATTTTCTGAAACGTAACCCTCCGTTGTTTTTTACATAACTGTTCACAATAAAAAATATAATGGTAATCTAATGAGTTTGAAGATTGTAGGTAAAAAATATTTTATTTGTAGATAAATTGTAGTTTGGTAATAAGATGTACATGGTAAGTAGACAACATATTTATAATTTATTTATTTAAATGATTGTAGTATCTATTTGTTATGTTTGTTGTTTAATCCGAATGCAGCTGACCATTTTAATACGGTTATAACAACGAACTTGAATGCTACAATTATGGATATTGAAGTGAAAAAGGCAAAAGTAAAAGTGCGTATGCTACAATTCAAGAAAGAAATGTTGGGAGTGAATTATTCTACTGCCCAACACCAATTTCTGAAACGGAAGAATGATTTTCTTAAGCTACATTGACTACAATTGTCTCGACTTGTATTGTCTATTGTAGTTTAATTATTGTTAATTATTGTATTTTGGTAATAAATTATAGATGGTATGTAGATAACATGTGGATAATATATTTCTATAAAAATAATGTCCATTCTGCACAAAATAAAAATTATTTCACATTAGCATAAAAAATAAGCATTAATTTACATAATACCTACATAATTCTTCAACAAAAAAAAAAACAGTAAGAACTACAGAATGACTACAAGTAAAAATGTAGAAAAATTACAACTACAATTAATCTACAAAATTAAGATAACTAATTGACATGACTGCAAAATAACTACATTTATAAGCTGTAGATAATAGCAACTATAATTTATACACATAATTAACACAGCTAATCTATATGACTACAAAATAACTACAAATATAAACTGTAGATAATATCAAGTACAATTAATCTACAAAATTAAGACTACTAAACTACAATTTAACAACGAAATTAAAACATGAATTTTTACAGCCTTAATGTACATAATACCTGCATAATTCTTAAAAAAAACAGTAAGAACTACAGAATGACTACAAAATAACAACATTTGTAAAAATATAGAAAATAGCAACTACAATTAATCTACAAAAATAAAGATAACTAATTGACATGACTACAAAATAACTACATTTATAAATTGTAGATAATTACAACTACAATTTATACACCAAATTAACACAGCTAGTCTACATAAGCATTAATCTACACAATACCTACATAATTCTTCAAAAAGAAACAGTAAGAACTACAAAATGACTACAAAATAACTACATTTGTAAAACTATAAAAAATAGCCGGTTACAAACTATCATCACTACAACGGACTTGACGGAGAGCCTGGAGAAGTTTAGAAGAGTAGATCTGCTGTTCGTTTTGAGTTCTCCACCTCGATATTGATCAAGGCTAGCGGTTGGAACTAGCTCTGCCTCAACTTCCTATATCTCTTGGAACTAGCTCAGCCTCAACTTCACTTGCAATGGAATCCAACTCCGTCATCCACTCGCTCATATTCTTTCCAGCCAGAGGCATGGCTTCCACGCATTTGCAGTCCGGTGTATCAGACAACAATGAAGCAGAACTCCTTTTATTTTGCAGTGAATAAGCGACATCTTGGTCTCTTCACCTCCATTATTGACCACCATCAATGGTAGACTTAATCAAATACCTAAAAAATTATACCACTAGAGCTTTATCTAAATCACCCCTTTTCTATAATTCTTTTCAATGATAAGTTGTCACTGCTCGTTCTGAGTTTAATTTTTTGAGTTTAGTTCTGAGTTTAATTTTCCAAAATTATTCAAACTTCCATATCAAAGAGAAAAAAGATAAAAACAAAAGAGTACAGGGGAAGACCGTAGAAACAATTGGGATATATGTGTAACTAGATAAACTATAAAGCTGTTAAAAAGCTTAAACTTTAATCTGCAGAGCATAGCAACTTATGGAATTTAATAAGTTCTCAAGAAGCAATAATATAGTTCCAAGAATAATTTAATGTTAAAGTTGAACATCCAAGGGTAAAGAAGTATTTTTCAAATATTGCCTGTTGTCTGGTCTCTTGAACGAAGAAGGTGGAATGTTGCTCCCTCAGCAAGCAATAGTTCTCTGGTCTCTCACCTTTGACTAAAGTAGCTAACTTTAGTTTTTCTTTTCTTATAGACCTGACCAATTCCATCTCTTCACTTTTTCCTACACTATTCAATAGCCCTATCACTATCATCCCCATCACCCCATCATCCTTATCTCCACCAAATAAATAACAACAACCCATTTAACCACTAGCGATAACACCTTAATTCCAACAAAAATACAAAAACAAGAACCAATTGCTTGAATCGACTACAAAATTATTTACGGAGAAATTTATACAAAAAATAACAAAATAAAAATAGTGATATAAACCAAATTCAGCATCAAGAAGATGATAAAGAGAAAGATTGAAGATTTCAATGGAGTCGATTTTCTCAAATTTGCCCGGCGAGGAGGCAACAATTGAGTCTAATCGGTGACATCTTCACTTAAACTACCCCAAAACAATTAAATAAATTGATAAATTCAAGATTTCTCTCGGACGTGGTAAAATGAGAAAAACAGAGGAAGGTCGCCGGAGATGAGCTTTTCCGTCTAGCTAGATCAATCACCCTTGGAGGGTTCTTCACTTGATTATTCTCTGTCTTCTTTATATTTATAAGTATGAATTTTGTGGAATAATTTAGTATTTGAGTTCTGGAAAAATGGTTAAAATAATGGAGGGATGTGTGTCAAAGAAGTTGGTGGAGAAGGAATGGGGAAGGGCTTTGGTTTGGAAAATGGAAAACGAGACGGGAAAGGGGAGGTCTTTGTTTGGACAGACAATGATTTATTTGGATGGAAGGTGGTTTTGGGTTTTGCTTTTTATTTTTATTATTTAATTTAATGAATTTATTTCTTTTAATTACTGATTGTAATTTTTAATTCCAAGTTACACATGTTAATTTCTTATTGGTTCATTTGCCACGTAATCAGCGATTGCATTTCACGCATGTGATCCGTTGAACGAAAGTGTTACAAAGATATACTTCTGGCAAGTAAAAGTGTCTAGTTGGTCAATTGGAAAGTGAAGGTGTTCAAATGACCGTTGGGGACAACTTAAAGGGGTCATTTATATATTTCGCCTAAATCAAAAGTTAAACAATGAATGTAATAATTTAGTAAAAGTGGTATATACATGTAAAAATCCCATACAAAAATGGCTTCTATTCAGCTCGAACTTTGAGCTGTTGGCATGAGTTGCCATTTGATAAAAGCCAGAGGAATAGCCGACTAATTTCCTCGGAGATATTGATTTGGTGTTTGCTGTAGATAATATATTCCATGAAGCATTGCCCCTTGCAAAAGAAAGTTATTAGGATACTTTCAATTACTTTACCCTAACCAGACATAATTTAAAAAAGAAAAAATAGAGTACCCTTCCAAAAAGAGTAGAAGTCTTGAGCACGACGATCAAATCATTTCATTTGCGTTCTTAAATTCTACAAATATCAAATTTATGTATTTCAAAACTACATAATAATATGACTCTTATAACCATATTTTTAAATAGATTATTGAACACTTTATAATTGAAGAAAACCCATTTAATCTTTAAAATATGGAATAAAGTATATGAGGTATATATTTCAATTTAGAAGAACTCCGCATTGAGCTCTGTTACTAGCACGAACGTTATAGGTATTTTAGTAGATATTCATCTCTCCGTATTTCCAACCAGCTTCATTCAAAGCTCTTCAAATTTGTTTCTCCTCTTCGACCCATAGAAGCTACACAAGCAAAACCTGTATACATTTTAAGTTATCTGTCCCAAAGGAAGTTACAGTTTATACTTTGCATTCTACAAGGTTCCATGTCTGCGGTGAAAATCTCAAAAAAATTAGAGATCGTAGTCCTTATTCTTACAAACAAGTTGACTATAGTACATGGCAGAGATTACACATTGGCTCCCAAGCAGTAATCTAGCTTGTAGCTCTAAAACAACATGATTAGGCATGTCCTAAATTAGGCTCAAAGGAAGAAAAGAAAAGTTGGTCAAATTCCTCTGGATGCCTATTGACTGAGCAATCATTTGCTTTTCAGTATCTTGGTAAACAGATTAGTAGTTAACTATGATGACTCCTTCATTCAATGTCATCAATCCAGTCACCATATATTTTACTAATCTTATCGGGGCCTTTCCACTTTTGAAAGAGCCTTTGGCCAGGCCTCTCAACTATGCTACTCGGCCTTTGTACCTGAACACCCTGCCCTAGATGATAAACATCTGTGTGGAGCGCTGAAATGGTTGAGGCCACTGTACTTTCTGTTGTCTTAAATGAACTTCCTCCCTGCTTTAAATCTGGAGGAACAGAAAGAGAATCTTTGCCTTCTGTTTCAACAGGTCCTCCACCAAATCTGTTCAGTTCTGTCACAAAATAGCAAGAGTTAGTAGTTTGCGCATGATCAACGGAACATCCAACATAGTTTTGTTGTCTAGTGCAATGAAACCCAACAGTTTTAGCTAAGGCAAAAGAAGACCTCCGAACAATTAACTGAAAGATGGCCAAACAATTAGACATTTAAAAGCTATGTTGCACGGACTCTTCAAAATATTGCTGTACCCGTGTCAGATCCTCCAAAAATACACTACTTTTGGAGGGTCCGACACGCACCCAACGACATTTTTGGAGTCCAAGCAACACAGTTCAAAAGTCCAGGCAGATATGCGTTACAATTTATGCAGAATGCCTTTACCCTAAACCATAATATTTCATGCAGGTCTCTCCACTACAAAATCAAACCCAGTTCCAACTTCTAATAGTACCAACTTTAAATCAGCATTCAACTGCTTCACCGACGATCTGCAAGATTCTTTTAATAGCACAATCCTATCATGATTATGTCTGCACTTTAGTTAAATTTATGATGTTGATACCAAAAAGCTCTTCCTATAGTTGTCAGTACAAAAGCATTGCATAAAGCATACACCATCAAGTTCCAGTACATTTCTGTCTTCCTCCTTTTTTTGAGGAAAAAAAATTAATCTAATTGCTTAACTTCCTGTCCAGAATAATCTAATTTCTAAGATATTTCACAATTCCTGCTGAAGTTTCTAGATTCTTCCACATCCAAGGTCTTATGACTCTTTGCAAACTTCCAATTAACCATTCTGCGCAACTCCTTCTACTGAACATATTCTTCAAAATCTTCACTTAGAAATTCATCCAAGTCCTTGCAGCTCATCAACCAAATAACAAGATTTAGAAATTCAATTTCATCCATTTTTTTTTTTTTGGATATAATAAGCTCCACTCCCCAACCCAGGAGCACACAATGCCTTTTTCCCACTTTGCTCCCTAAACTAGTATCCAACATCATGGTTGGGTGTTGAGAACTCTTTCCACTAGGTTATCACTCCTTTTTATCAATTTTATCTAACTTATACAAAAGGAAGAAAAACTTGATTTCATCCTGAATTAACCGATATATAAAGAAATTCAATGGAGAATAATGAATATCATACCATTTGGAGTTACTATTCATTTCTCTTGTTTTTGGACAAGTACATGTTCAACCATCATTTCTCTTTTTTCTTTGAGATAAACTAATATCCATTGATGTTGTGGCGAAGCAGACAAGAAGTATACCAAAAATTAGAACATACAAAACGATATGTTTCTCTACGAAGGACAACCACTCATTTAAACACATAGGGAACTCATGGGTGCACCGAAAATTAATAAAAAATCAGAGGAATGTCCTAATCTGAGAGAAGTTGTATTTTATCCCTTTGACACAGGTATTTGTTAAAGCCTTAGTCAATGTAAAGTCGTACATGTTCACCCAATAGTCTATCCACATTAATAGAAATGCAATGAGTTAGGAGGGAAGGCATTCAACAGATGGCCTCATCTATAGCAATATTGATAAAAGACAAGGACAACGATGAGAGTGAGTTTAGTTATTAACTAGACTAGCCGAGAACAAGAAAATTCAGGTTGATTGATATGGCAAACAGGAGTAAGATAACATACAGAAGTAACTAAAATCATAACGCGGACGACATTACCCAGTAACCTAGAATGGAACACCCAACAATCATACCCGTCAAAAATACTAATCTTCTATCTATCCAACAACTGGATAGACAAGCATGTTCCCTGATTTCCTTTTCCCACCAAAATTCGCAACATTCTCTGATTACTGCTTCATAGGTTGTAAGACTCCCGTAGGTGTAGCAGAGAGGTTGCAAGAGAGGTAAATGCTTCCCTTGCTGTCATCAGAGTTTAAAAGTGTTTGCTAGTTTGTAGCTTCAACAGGAGAGGAGATAGAGTTGCTGCGGAAGTGGTGGTGAGCATAACATAATAGAAAAAGAGATTCAAAAGTTGTAGGAAAAGATGGAAAGATAGATCAGACTAAAGCAACATTACTACTGTGCTTTCAGTTTTTTTATTGATAACCGGAGAAAATCGCAGAGGACTAGCGGCGCACAGTTTGAAATTCGATGGATAATGGGCTCGCCCCTTACAATTTTCCACTTAAATACCAAGCTTTGTCTACAGCAAGGTTCAAACCTGTGATGTACGCCAAACCCGCACATCAACATGCTGCACTCTTACCACTAAATCAAAGCCCTAGGGACTACTACTGTGCTTTCACAAAAAATGCGTTGTTAAAGTTCCTCCCCAGATACCCAATTTGGGAGCATTTCCCAGATAGCTACAGAAGGGCAAATATAAAATTCCCATTTTCCATGAAAATGAACATAGAAATTGACAAAATCTTCTCAAAGTGAACATACGACAAATCTCTTCAGTATTGTACTCTTCTTCTAAGTTCTACCTTTTTATTTATTTTTATTTTTATATGAAGTACTCTACCTGTAATCTTCTTTCAGTGTGCTGCCTTGGAGTTTTATCAAAATAAATTACTTACAATATATTAGACACCACCTCATCATTTACACAAACAGAATGCTACAAGAAAAAGCTAATAAGCATGTCACTTAAAGTTAGTTCTCCCTTTTATATAGGGGCAAAGGTCAAAGACTCGAGCTTATCCCAAAAAAAAGGTCAGAGACTCGAGAGAAATTTGATCAAATCTTCTCAGTTATACCAATCCTAATATGGATAGTTATGTTATAGCATGTGGCATCACAGAGTACTAAAGTGGAAGTAAGTCTAGTCCCATCTACTAAAATGGTATATGAAATCCTTAAACTATTGATAAATTCAGCTACTTTCATAAGTATCGAAGTCATCCAATAATGAACACACGAAATTCAGTCTCTTTCCTGAGTACTTTCAGCTTTTCAAATTCCCTTTTAGACTTTTGAGATAAGATGATAAGATAAATTGCTTTCCGCCATAGACGATAAAGGGACCTTAATAAACTTATCAACTAGCATTTTCACCTAAATGAAATTTAACCAAGAAGATCAATATCCCAGCAAGCCAAATCAATCATAACTTATCAATCTTCACCATTCTCATTGTAAACTACTAGAAATAAGCAAAAACTACGATCCATACCTGCCACACCATGAGCAAAATGACACTTGCTCCCAAATGGGCAATAACCAGTGGTCTCCCACTTATTACAAATTCTCGTCTTCCAGTTGGAAGGCTTTAGGGTTGTTCCAGTAGCATTATTACCAAATCCACCAACAGTAGGAGTCACACTTATAGCAACACTTTCTCGAGCTCGTGATTGTTCATCATGAAGGAAAGTACAACTATCTCCATAAGGACATCCTTCTTCTGTGTAGAACTTCTTGCAATGCCTCCCTTTAGCGGACCTTTGAGACTCCACGCGCAAATCAGGAGAAGTCAATATTGGTATCTGGTGTTCTTCTCTTGGTTCCACAGCCAGTACTCCTCCTCCTCCTCCCCGCTCACTTTCATGTGCAGCCACTATGTCTTGCCAATTAGGAGGTGGTTTGCGAAGCTCCTCTATTCCATGAGCGAAGTTACAATTAGTAATGTACGGGCAGACACCCGCACGGAACTTACAACACAATTTAGTTTTATAGAACATCTTTCCGATTGCTTTAGAGCTACTGGTAACTATATCGCGGGGATCTAAACCTTGCACATTCCTAGATTTCTTGTTGGGAGGCTCACTCCCAGACCGGTTCTGGGAATTGGAAGGAGTTTCAATACTGTTCCAGTCTCTATAATCATCCTCAGTAGCCCAAACCGCCTGGTCGGAAAAATTAGGACCCCAACTGCCAAAACCACCACTACTGGTTGTTGAATCTTGGATCATATTCCCTACAGCAAAACCAGCTTCACCCATAAAATCCATCAAAACAGCAGATCTGACCACCCAAGAGGTTCAATTCCCAAAACAGATAAAATGACATACAAAAACAAGAAAGCTGAAATTATGGGAAAGAAGATTTACTCACTGATAATAGCTATAGCTCTAAACATATACTACCCAAAAGAATGAGAAAAAACGAACCTCAAGCCAACAAAAACATCACAACCCACTTAGTGGCCAGGAAGAGAAGAGAAAAAAAGTTACTAAATTTAGAAACTTTATTTTTTGAAAATAAGGGGTTGGAAGCTAAAAATCCTACCTTTTTCAATTGGAGAATAGCTACAGTACAATGTAAGCTTTCACCAAGCTACCATGCCCTAATTCAAATTGCATAAAGAAAAAGTATAGTACAACAAGTAATTAAACAAGAAAAAAAGAAGATTAACCAACTCGTTCAAAAATACAATGTCAATTCTAAACCCTAAGTTTTAGTAAGACAACACAAATTAGGGAATTGGAGTTAGTGTTATCCAAATGATTCTTGTAAAGGAAAGTAGCAGTTAATTGAAGTGATCTCAGATAAGGAAACAAATCTGGAGACTAAATTGCATTTTACAGAGATCAGATTACGGGTATCGAGTTTTGCTGGTCGAAAATGAGAGGAAAAGGAGTGGTGGTGGTGGGTCCCTTCGTCATTGCCCCTTATCTCCTCAAAGACCGACGGAAGAGGAGCTTACCCAGTTAATCCATTCGTTCCAACTACATAATAAGGCGTTTGGACATAAAGAATTGTAAAATTTCAAAAAAAAGTCAAAATGATATTTGAGAATTAATGTTGTTTGAACATGAAAATTTTGAAAAATAATATTTTAAAATTTATTAAATTTTTGAAAAAAGTTCAAATTCATCTTCAAGTGAAAATTGAAAATTTTATGGCCAAACAAAGATTCGAAAATAAAGTGAAATTTTTTTTTTTAAAAAAAAGTGAAAAACTTTTCATGGCCAAACTGTCTCAAAAGTAATTCCAAGTTTTTTTTTCGAATTTGAAATTTTACTAAAATGCCTTGAGTTATGTGACCAGGATGTCATGGGTTCGAGCCGTGCAAACAGCCTCTTGCAGAAATGTAGAGTAAGACTGCATACAATAGGCACTTGTAGTCCGGCCCTTCCTCGGACCCCGCACATAGCGGGAGCTTAGTGCACCGGACTGCTCCTCGTTACTAAAATGCCTTGAGCCGAGAGTCTATCGGAAACAGCCTCTCTATCTTGTGGAAATGAGACCAGGTAGCCACTTTTAATCATGTTGTTTAAAGATTGGACAATTTTGCTCAAACTTCAGGACACGACGTCCTAGAGTTTAAACCTCAAAATTCATACTTCAGGGCATCGTGTCCTAAGGTTCGAAAATTGTGTCCAAAAGTTCGAATCTTATATCTTGAATTTGAAATTAGTAGTTCAGAAATTCAGGACATTCAGTCCTGAATTATAAATTAGCAGCTCAAAAATTTAGGACACTAAGAGCCCGTTTGGATTGGCTTAAAAAATGGCTTTTAAGTTAAGTGCTTAAAAGCATTTTATAAGTGCTGGAACTTATTTTATAAATAAGTAGTTACGTGTTTAGATAAAAGTGCTGAAATTTAAAAAAATGTGGTTGAAGTGTTTGGTAAGCAAGTGCTAGCAAATACTTTTTTCTGTTAAAAGACAGAAATAACCTTAATTATGAGTTAATTCCAAGGGCTTCACTTCTAGCTGTAGTTCGTAGCTGAAACACAAGTTTCTCACTGTACCTTTTCCCCTGTTTGCGTACCCTCCCTTTCCATATGTACATGTGTATATATTTTGGGTTACAGATCTGTTGACATTCCTGGATTTGCAATGTTATGTTTTTTTCCATTTTTGCATATCTCTTTTAAAATTTACAGATCTTGCTCTTTCTTTTCCAAAGCTTTCTCTTTATTTTTTGAGTTACCTTTGAGATTTAGAGTGAATTTTGGCATGAACAGTACTTACCAAAAATGCAGAAAAATGAAGATGAAACAGAGAGGAAGAGGAAAGAAGGTGGACTGCTATCTTCTAAAGTGCAAAAAAGATAGAGAAATACGAAGTTTTAGATTTTTATTTGAATGAGGGTAATTTGGGTATTACGAAAATTTATAATGGACAAGAAAGTAATATCCTTGGTCAAACCAATATGGCTTTTAAGCCAATATAAAAAAAGTTGGGTTTACCCAACTTTTTGGTTTTGACTTTTTTTTAAGCTATTTTTTTGGTTGCCAAACACCTCCATCAGTTAAAAGGGGCTTAAACCCATCCAAACAGGCTCTAATCCTGAGTTTCCAAATTTACTTAGTCCTGAAGTGCTAGAGTTTAAACCTCAAAATTCAAACTTCAAGACATCGTGTCCTAAAATTTAAAATATTTATCCAGAAGTTCTAATCTTATGTCTTGAATTTTAAATTAGTAGTTTAGGAATTCATGATACTTAGTCCTGAATTTTAAATTAGCAGCTCAAAAATTCAAGACACTATGTCTTGAATTTTCAAATTCATGATACTTAGTCGTGGAGTTTGAGTGATTTGGCTAATCTTTAAATATATTATAAATTGTGGATATATTTTAAATAGCGGGCTTAAAAGTGACTATTGTTTCACTTCGCCCCTCTGCCTTCACAGGGTAGGGGTAAGGTCTGCGTACACATTACCCTCCCCAGACCCTGTCGATATACCCTTTTTCTCGCGAAATCGGGTTTATGACATTTGGGCGGACAACTCGTTTCCTTTTGGGAATTGGGTTTGAATTAAAGAGTCGCCACCTAATGATTAAGTGCATTAGGACACTAAGAAGAACTTTGATTTAGAAATCATAGATTGGGTAAGGGCTTGAAATTATCCCGAGGGGAAGGTGTTAGGCACCCCTCGGGATCCACTAGTGTGGTTCCCAACCATACTATATTTGTGACTTTAAGTGCAAACAATAAATAAACAAATAAGAGTTACAAATATGAGGGGGGTTTTCACATAATTATTGTGAATGATTACAGTTAAATGAAATTGGAGAAGTTGAAATTTGAGGGAAGAAGTTGTTTTAGAGATTTTGAATAAACGAGTAAAAAGAGAAAATTTTCACATAGTTATTACAAATTAAAGGTAAGTAAAAGCTGAAGTTTGAGAAAAGCAGTTGAAATTCTGAAATAAAGTAAACAAATAAGGGAAGGGATCCTAGGTTTATACATAATATGGATCACCCCACACAACACCCGGTAACCATTTATACACGTGGTGTTATCGCATGGCCATCATATCCATATCTACCCTTTCCCACCCCATTAAGGTATTAAACGCGAAATGGTCTCGTTTTACTTATTGCATGTTATTACCCGTCCCAAATCCTATCAGCCCCGGAGGCATTTGGGGATTACTAGTCCTAAAGGGAAGGATTTGGGCTTTTGTGGTTTTAAAAGGATAAAATTCTAAGGCGACAATCAAAACACATAGAGCAGATATGGGGCAACACATAACAATTAAAGGCTCAAACAGGCCTCCTCAGCTTAAAGACAGATTGTTTAGCATGTCTTGCACATACTGGTTATGGTCTTAATTAAACTTAAAGGAAACGTGAGGCAGACTGATTTATTACATACTTCAGATAAGAAACCCGAATCAAACCTGCCTGCTGGTTGAAATTTAACGAAGTCTGATTCTATTAACTAATTCACCTTATGGCTTGCCTAGGTGAAACCTATAGGCATGATATCTAACAATGCAGGAGTGTACTAATTTTAAAAAAGAAAACTTGTTAGTTACAAAAAAGCATAAGTTTTGTAGATATTAAGCAATGTTATTTACTGATTTTAAACTTATAGGAAAAATAGGTGATTCAGATTTAGTTGATAGCTCCTATAGGCATGCTTTCTATGTGCTACATGAGTTTAAAACATTTACAGTCGAAATAAAAGTGCAGAAGTCCTATAGGCATGATGTCTAGAATGTTGTTTGTTATTCAAACCTATAAATATGTTTGCATAGTGATAGATGCATATGCAGAATTCAGGAAGTCCTATAGCCATGTTATCTGTGTGATATGCAGAAATACGGAAACCTATAAAAATGGTTTCTATATGAAATGCAGAAAGTTATAAACATGGTTCTTATAAAATGCAGAAGTGTAGAAACTTATAGACATTGTTTCTATATGAAAATGCAGAACCTATAAACAGGATTTCTATATGAAATGCAGAACATATAAACAAAATTTCTATATGAAAATGCAGAACCTATAGTCAGGATTTCTATATGGAAATGCAGAACCTATAGTCATGTTTTCTAGATAATACAGAAGTGCAAAAATTTATAAGCATGGTTTCTATACGAAAATGCAAAACTTATAGACGTTGTTTCTATATGAAATGCGACACTATAAACATGATTTCTATATGAAAATGCAGAACTGAAAGCAGGACATGATTGCAGAAGTGTATTAAATTCTTATGAACATGATATCTACCCCTTTTGCATGCATGATGTACCCTCCCTTTTTCATTAAAAGCCCCAATAGTTACTACAAGATTATTACAGGCCAGAATTGAATAAGAAAAAGAAGTAAAATTACATCAGAAAAACTAAAAAAATTCCAACCAAGGAGAGCCTGATTCAGTCTTCTGTCTAAACCATGAAGTAAACCAACCCCAAAGTTCAAATTTCCAAAGCCTTTCTCTTATTTGGGATGTATCAAAGTTCCCTAAGAGTCTCAAGTCGACTCCGGGCAGTGCTTACACCCAAATACATTGCAGTGTGGTAGGGCCAGCCCTCAAATGTCCAAGTTCAGAGAGAACTGAAGGTCCCAAAGCAAGGCTCATAGGAGGGGTGCAGAACTTAGAAGCTAGGAGGGAGTGTAAGTGCAATAGAAGGGATTCTGGGGAAAGACAAGACAGGTTGGTGGTCATACCCAGCAATTGGAGATGTTGGCACACCCCGACCAACCTGCTAGCCACATTGTTTGGGAGTTAGGATCCCTTAAAGGATCAAGTCCAGACATGAGCAGCAATTTGGATGTTGCCATGTTCTGAACTTTAACTCAAACACATAGGGGGGAATATGGGTACAGGGATTCACAGCAGAAACAGATGCAAAGAGAACAACATACATATTTAACACTGAGCATAGACAGCAAAGTAGACAGTACTGTAGAAGCTGTAAAATAAACACATTGGGATGAGGCTGAAAACTAAATTAGAACATACCAGTTTCAGGGAAACGAGATAAAGAAAGCAGGAGTCTTGTAAAGCCAAATTGCAAGTAAATAGTCAGGATGCTATGATTAGAATATGATACTTGAGTGGCGTAAAGTATTAAATTGAAAAGTTGTGTAATTGAAAGTGTCTGAAAAGTGTCGAATTCAAAGTGTGTGAAAGTATTGAATTTAAAGTTGTTTGATCGTGTTTTCTGTTTTTCATGTGTTAAAGAAGGCCATGTATTTATAGTGTAGAAAGCAAGCAGAAGTAGGTAAGAAAATAGTTTGGAAATCAATTTCACAATGTTTCCCTTTAATTAAGGGATTCTGATTTCAAACGGATAAAAATAATTAAGAAAAGAGACTAATCAAACACCTTTTCAAAGCAGTACAAGAGAGTAAATACATAGAGGTACATTTAAGGGAAAATCTTGACAACACACGGTTTGTGCAAATAAGGAAAGGAAATTAATTAAACATCCAGTAAATCCCAAGGTTTGAATTTAGTATAGATGAATCCAGTCAAAAAAGGTGGATAAAGGTTTTACTTAAGGAAAAATCAGTAACAATCAATCAAACCTAAAGAAAAGGATTCCGAATCAATCATAAGTTGGAAAACCTTTTCGAAAGAAAGAATTCATCACATATATAAAAACATATAGCCATGCTCAAGCACGAAGAACTGCCATACCAATCAATAGAAGAGTCTAACATAGAAAAAATTCAAAGTCATAAACAAAGAAGTCCAAGCTCAGTTTATAGACTCAGAATGAGTGTGAGAGAGTCCGGGGTTCCCAAAATAGAACCCTAGTCCAAACACAAGATCAAAACTCGCCAAAACCCCAAATCCTAGGGTTTCCAACTTGAATCAGATATAGAGATGAGGAGACAAATAATTGAAACAGGCTCAGAGGTCTCTTTCATAGACTTATGAGAAAACAACATATACAATAGCAAGTTTGAAACAACAAAGTGAAGAAACTGATTTGGAGCATAGTGAGGGTAGAAAGAACATGTTTAAGAAAACCTGGGACTTAAATAAGTTCATAAGAGAGAAGAGGTAGTATAACACTTAAGAAAATAATAGACGAAACATGTTTAAAGAGAACTCAAACAAGGTCCAGTAAAAAAGGCAAACAAGAGCTTACGAACTCAGTAGGAGATACATACAGTGGGAGAACATAAAATACCAGAAAAGTATGTCAACAAGACATATAGGAAAAATACAGTAGGACGAACATGTAAGCATGGTGTAGAAACACAGTGGAAAGACAAGGCACAAAAGAACATATATAGTAGAAAAACATAAGAAAGCAGTAGAAACACATGCGTGACAAATATACACAAAGAAAAAGGAAAAGAAAAGTCAAAGAAAATATTTTGAGTTTTTCAGAAACCCTAAATCGAAGAGAAGTAATTTTTGAAAAAAAATTTTGAGGAAAACGTTTAAGAACTCAAGTAAAGCATAGGCATAGAGCAGATTTAAGAAAACAAACAGAGAAAACCTCGAATAACTAGGGTTTCAGAGGAACCCTAGAATAAGAAAGGCTTGGAAAAGGTCCGATCTAAGTCGGCTAAGTCAGAACCAGGCTCGAAATGCTTTGGATACGCTGGAACTAGGCCAGAGAAGCCATAGAACCTTGAATCGGAGAAGATCTGAATGGACACCATCGAGGTCAGACCTCGAAACTTCAAACACCAAGTGTTTAAGAGTGGAGGGAGGTGAGCATAGGCCATCCATGGCGTGAGAGGCCATAGATTCCGGTGAGATTGAGGTTGAAGATGGTGAGAGACGCTAGGGTTTCAAGAACCTTCGAGAGAGTTTGAGAGAGGAAAGGTATTCAGGGGTGGATGATAGAATGAAATGAGTTAGGGTTAGGAGTTTGGGTGAATTAAAATGGTAAGGGGAAATCGTGGCCGTTGATCAGATTGACCAACGGCCTGGATTAAAAGAGGCTTGGGTCGAGTAAATAAAATGGGTTAAGGGTGTGGAATTGGGCTAGTCCTATTGGGATTTAAAAATTGGGTCAATTAGGGGGCATCAATATGGCTATAATCTAAATGTAATGGGGCTGCAATTGAAACGAAATGAGGCCAAATTTTAAATAGCTAGTTTTCCCTCTTTTATTTTATAAAGATGGTAAAAATGATTTTGAAAGCAAATTAAACGTATTGGATCAGTTAATAATATAGAAATATTAATTTAAAAATATCAAAACTAATTTTATAATTATAAAATGCTATTAATTCTCAAAATAGGCTAAAATTGCAATTATATGCAATTTGACTTTTAAAAACCAAATAAATTTATAAAAATGTATAAATATTACCCTAGCTATATTTTGGTATTATGAGAATAAAATAAGTTATTTACCAAGATGATAAATTTGGGAATAATTATTAGTTTTTGTAGTGCTAAAATGGGCAATAAATTGATTTAAAAATCTTTAAAAATTGGAAAAAATACTAAAGCACTTGGGCATACTTATATATGCGTACATATGGTGTTTTGAAAGTATTTTTCATATAAAAAAATATACAAGAAAAAAATTGGGTATCAACAGCTGCCTCTCTTTACCTGGAAAGGATAGAAGAGTTGTCGGGTAAAGATATGATGGCCAATTTTGACCGAACGAAACGGTTCGAAAAAATTGACCATGCTCTGGTTCCTAAGCTGCCGACATATCCCTGGTCTTACAAGAATCAGGCCATATGTAGTTCAGGATCCGTCGGCGGAGTATGCCGATGGAGATCTTTAAAAAACGGACGCGATATTTAGGTTGGCATGGGCGATTAAGAGTTTAGTAGGGTTGCGGGTACCGGAGCGGGATCGCTCCTGCTGAGATGGTTGTTGCTTGCTAGTTTGCCTGCAAATAAACAATCTGCGCATATATTGTGCATAAATTTAAACACGATGCAAGTTCCCATCGAACCATGAATGCTGTCTTTGGACGGTTAAGATGACATCCTCGGACCATGATGTCCTGGGCCATGAAGCATATAGTAAAGGATTCACAGGCTATGAAATGATGCTCTCAGGCTATGAGAATGATGCCTCTAAGCGATGATGCCTTTGAATAATGATGTGCAAGAGATAAAATAGGGGTCCTCAGGCCATGGCATGGCGTTCTCGGGCTATGAAGATGGTGCCTACGAACAATGACACCCTTGGACAGTTTGGCAATCTTTCAGCCCATTCAATGCAATAAGTGGCGATCTTTCATCCCATGAGAGCATAAATAAAGTGGCGATATTTCAGCCGATGCAAAATAAAAGTGGAGATCTTTCAGCCATGCAAAATGTAAATGAAAGTGGTGATATTTCAGCCGATGCAAGACATAAATAAAGGTGGCGATCTTTCAACCATGCAAAATAAAAGTGGCGATCTTTCAGCCCTGCAAAATATAGATGAAAGTGGCGATATTTCAGCCGATGCAGGACATAAATAAAGGTGGCGATCTTTCATCCATGCAAGATGTAAATAAGGGCGACAATCTTTCAGCCGATGTGAAGCATAAATAAAGGTGACGATCTTTCAGCCATGCAAGATGTAAATACGGGCGGCAATCTTTCAGCTGATGCGAGGCATAAATAAAGGTGGCAATCTTTCAGCCATGCAAGATGGTAGCCTTATGCAATGAAAAAATGAAGATGGAGGTTTAGCTTAACCTCGGAAGGCAGAACGGTAGCCTTATGCAATGCAGAAATGCAGATGGAGGTAGAGCTTAACCTCGAAAGGTAGAACGGTAGCCTTATGCAATGCAGAGAATGCAGATGAAGGTAGAGCTTAACCTCGGGAGGCAGAATGGTAGCCTTATGCAATGCAGATGGAGATAGAGCTTAGTCTCGGAAGGCAGAATGGTAGCCTTGTGCAATGCAGAGAATGCAGATGGAGACAGGGCTTAGTCTAGGAAGGCAGAATGGTAGCCTTATGCAATGCAGAAATGCAAATGGAGGTAGAGCTTAACCTCAGAAGGCAAAATGGTAGCCTTATGCAATGCAGAGAATGCAGATGGAGACAGCTTAGTCTCGGAAGGCAGAATAGTAGCCTTATGCAAGGGATAAAAGGCGAATCATGATAAAAATTCTTAGTTGATAGCTGGTAGTCAAATGTGATATTGCGGCTGCTGGGGATATTGTATGCGGATAGAGACCGTGGATAGGAGTCATAATTCCGAGAGTTGTATTCCTAAATAGCATGAGTGTATAATATATAACTTTGCGACTTGGGTGCCTGCATCAAAGAAAAATCGTGAGTTTTGTAAAGGGGAAAGGTTAGTTCCATGTCCTCGCTGACTTTGCTTGACCGGCTTGGCTCTGATTTGGTGATACTGTGTGTATCCTTGGGGGTATCATTGCTAAACAGAGCACTTTTGGTGATAGACCTACATGATTTAGTAAAAATATAGCATAAATACATAGTTAAAAAATAGTTTTCTTTAGATGAACCAATGACTGAGACGCGGTCCAAGACATTGCTAGTTCTCTTGCTTCGAAATTTTGAGGGTCCCCTCAAATTTCTGCCCCAGTTTGCTGGATTAATACTTCTAACTGCTGCTTGCGATGATCGGCTGAAGTTACTTCATAATTTTGAAGGTCCTCCTCAAAATTCTGACCCAGTTTCCAATCGGGGGGGGGGGGGGGGGGGGGGGAAAAATTTTTTT
>MU769253.1:20562-54702 GCA_026770625.1 Nicotiana glauca
GTCAGACGTAGTTCAAATTACATCATATAGGAATTACACATAGTAGCGCTTGACTGCATATCAATTGATTAGTTTTGGCCAAACCTCTCCGTCCATTTTTGCAAGTATAAGGGCTCCTCCTGTTAGAACCCGGTGAACCATATATGGACCCTGCCAGTTGGCAGAGAACTTCCCTTTGGCTTTATCTTGATGTGGAAAAATCTTCTTTAATACCAGCTGCCCAGGTGTGAACCATCTTGGTTTGACTCTCTTGTTGAAGGCTCTAGACATTCTGTTCTGATAAAGCTGACCGTAGCAAACTGCATCCAATTTCTTTCCATCTATAAGAGCCAGCTGCTCGTAACGACTTTTCACCCATTCTATATCATCGAGTTCTGCTTCCTGTATGATCCTTAGGGAAGGAATTTCTACTTCGGTGGGAATAACTGCCTCTTTACCATAAACTAACATATAGGGAGTTGCCCCAGTTGATGTGCGAACTGTGGTGCAATACCCCAATAGAGCGAATAGTAGCTTTTCGTGCCATTGCTTATGTTTCTCTATCATCTTCCTTAGTATCTCTTTGATATTCTTGTTGGCGGCTTCTATGGCTCCATTCATCTAAGGTCAGTAGGCTATGGAATTCTTGTGTCTGATCTTGAAGGTCTCACACATAACTTTCATTAAGTCATTGTTGAGGTTGGAACTGTTATCAGTGATGGTTGATTCTGGAATCTCGAATTGGTAAACAATGCGATCGCAGACAAAGTCTGCCACGACTTTCTTAGTCACTGCTTTGTAAGATGCCGCTTCGACCCATTTGGTGAAATAATCAATTGCCACTAGGACAAATGTATGCCCGTTGGAAGCGGCAGGTTTAATCAGTCTGATAACATCCATTCCCCACGTAGTGAACGACCATGGTGAGCTTGTTGCATTAAGGTCATTTGGAGGTTCCTTTATTATGTCCGCATATATCTGACAGCGATGGAATTTCCGGACATACTAGATGTAGTCTGTTTCCATTGTCATCCAAAAGTTACCAGCACGGAGGATCTTCTTTGCTAAGACAAAACCATTCATATGCTGACCACAGGTCCCGACATGAATTTCCTCTAGCAGCTTGGATGCTTTCTTTGCGTCGTCACACCTTAATAATCCCAAATTAGGAGTTCTCCTATATAGTATTCCTCTGCTGTGAAAGAAATTGTTGGACAACCTTTGAAGTGTGCACTTCTAAGTAGTGTTTGCAAGTTCTGGGTATTCTCCTTTTGCCAAGTACTCTTTGATATCATGAAACCAAGGCTTTCCGTCTGCTTCTTCCTCAACATGGGCACAGTAAGCTGGCTGATCATGGATCTTTACTGGAATGGGATCAATGAACTTTTTGTCTGGATGCTGTATCATGGATGATAGGGTAGCCAATGCATTGGCAAACTCATTCTGGACTTTGGGAACATGTTGGAACTCTGTCTTCGTGAACCTCTTTCTCAATTCCTGCACATGGTGTAGATAAGGGAGTATCTTGGAATTCTTGGTCGCCTATTCTCCTCGAACCTGATGTATGAGTAGGTCTGAATACCTGATTACTAGTAGGTCTTGAATATTCATGTAAATGCTGGCCAGTTTCTGATACTAGGACTGCTCTTATGCCAACTCCTTTGAAATTTGCTGCTCCGTCAAAAAAACATCCTCCAACCATCATAGGACTCTGCAATGTCTTCTCCTGTAAATGATACATCTTCGTCTGGAAAATACGTCTTTAGGGGCTCGTATTCTCCACCCACAGGGTTTTTGGTCAGGTGATCTGCTAATGCCTATCCCTTGACTGCTTTCTGGGTCAGTCAACAATGTCGAATTCACTCAGTAGGATTTGCCACTTGGCTAGCTTGCCAGTGGGTTCCTGGGCTTCTGAAAGATGTACTTTAATAGATCCATCCTTGATATGAGATACATAGTATAGGCGCAAAAATAATGCCTCAGCTTCTGTGCTACCCAAGTCAAGGCACAACAGGTGCATTCCAACAGAGAATACCGGGCCTCGTACGGAGTGAACTTCTTGCTGAGATAGTAGATGGACTGGTCCTTTCTCCCCGTTTCATTATGCTACCCCAGAATACAACTGAACGCTCCATCCAATACCGCAAGGTAGAGTATTAAGGGTCTACCTGGATCGGGCGGCACCAAAACTGGCGGTGTTGACAAGTACTCCTTGATTCTGTCGAAAGCTTTTTTGGCAATCATCGGTCTATTTGGTAGCGACGTCCTTTTTCAACATCTTGAAGATCGGCTCACAGATAACGGTAGATTGTGCTATAATTTGACTGATGTAATTAAGTCTCCCCAAGAAACTCATTACTTCTTTCTTGTTCTTTGGCGGTGGCAATTCTTGAATAGCTTTGACCTTTGATGGATCCAATTATATTCCCCGGTGACTCATAATAAACCCAAGCAATTTTCCAGCTGGAACCCCGAATGCACATTTTGCGGGATTCAGTTTCATGTTGTATCTTCTTAGTCTGTTGAAAAACTTCCTGAGATCTTCCATGTGATTGGTGGCTTTTTGGACTTGATGATGACATCATCCACATATACTTCGATCTCCTTGTATATCATATCATGGAAAATGGTAGTCATGGCCCTCATGTAGGTGGCCCCTACATTCTTTAACCCAAACGGCATCATCTTGTAGCAATACATCCCCCACGGCGTAATGAAGGCCGTTTTCTCAGCATCTTCTTCATCCATCCAAATCTGATGATACCCAGCAAAACAATCAACAAATGGCTGCATCTCATGCTTGGCGCAGTTGTCAATCAAGATGTGTATATTATGCAAGGGTAAGTCATCTTTTGGACTGGCCCGGTTAAGATCCTGGTAGTCGACATAGACTCTAACCTTCCCATCTTTCTTCGGCACCGACACGATATTGGCTAACCACGTTGGATACTCCATTACCCTGAGAACCTTAGCTTTGACCTGCTTACTGACCTCTTCCTTGATTTTCAAACTTATATCTGCCTTGAATTTTCTAAGCTTTTGTTTCACTGGCGGACAGGCTGGATCAGTCGGTAGTTTATGAGCCACAATAGATGTACGCAGACCAGTCATGTCATCGTACGACCAGGCACATATATCCTCATATTCGCTTAGAAACTCTGTATACTCTTGCTTCTCTGATGGTGACAAATTAACTTGATGCGAGTTTGCATGTCACATCATTGGTTTATCAAGATAAGTAATAGTAATGCTGTATAAGTAAAGTAATGAGAGAAAATAATAAGAGTAAGATTTATAAGAAAATTGAAATGCTTTGATAAATTCCATAAATGTTGTGAACATTGGAGCTCTTTCTTGCAAAAAATAAAATACGAAAGGAAAGTAAACTAGTAAAATAAAATAGTGCATGGTGCTTGTTTAGCCTTGCTACCCTGAGGCATGCCGGGCTCTGGTGGTTCTAACGGTCCAGTTACTGAGGTGTGCTCCTCTACTTACTGCATGCATGGAAGGGCCTTCCTCCCCCTCCTCCTCGAGAATGACACAACAATCCATATCCTCGTCTTTTAGGAACAAATTCTTCATTGCTGCTAGGGCTTTTTCTTCTTCTGACCCATAGATGACCTCGGCCGGTTTGAAGGTCTGCTCCAAACTGGGTATCGCCTGCTCCAATGGATAGTAAGGGCCGCGCTAGGGTGGCGATCATTCGTTGAATTCTTTCCTGGTATACTCATACCCCAATCTGAAGATGGTGCCGTGTTTCTTGAGCTTGATGGGCTTAGCGATTCCTTGGAGATTCTTGCCAAGTCCTTTGCCAGGTTCATACCTGCTCCAGTTTAGTATGCTTTCAATTTTGTTATCCCACCACTTATACTTATTGATGGCATTGACTCGTTTGATGTGGTGGTAAGTTTCTCCGCCTATCCTTCTTCTTCCTCCAATTGCTGGGACGGTCTGACATCTGTATATGGGATTGCTACCGTCGCCGTGGATGATAACCTCTTGGTGATTCCACTCAAACTTCACTTCCTGGTTTAGTGTTGATGCCACGGCCCCGGCGACATGAATCCATGGGCATCTCAATAATAGATTGTAAGATGCCGGCACGCCTATCACTTGAAAGTCAACATCAAACCAAGTGGGCCCCATTTGCAAACATAGGCTAATCTCCCCAATAGTGGACCTCTGAGAACCGTCGAAAGCTTTAACATTGATGGCTCAGTCCTTGATTTCATGCAACCCCTTTACCAAGGTCCTGAGTGTTACCAACGGACAAATATTGAGACTGGACCCCCCGTCGACCAAGATCCTAGTGATAAAATAATCTTCACACTACACGGTGATGTGCAACGCCTTGTTGTGACTTAATCCCTCCGATTGCAGCTCATTTTCATGAAAAGTGATTTTGTGACTTTCCAATACCTAGCCTACCATGTTAGCCATCTCTCCACCGATGATGTTGCTTGGTCCATATGCCTCACTCAGCATTCTTAACAAGGTATTCTTGTTTGCATCAAAACTGTGTAGCAGAGCAAGGATAGAAATCTGTGCCGGTGTTTTGTTCAGCTGATCAACAACTGAGTATTCCTTCGCTTGTATCTTTCTCCAGAGATCATCGGGCCCAGTTTCAGTGATGGCTTGTCGACCAGACGTCTGCTTACTCGACTCAGCCAAGTGTTCTGGGGTATAAACCCTACCGGTTCTTGTCATACCCTGTGCTGCAACTGCTTCCCTGAACTTGGCTTTCCCTTTCCTTCTTGCCTCGGCTGTGTAGTGATTTTGTGCGAAATGGTGTCACGGCTGTCATTGCTACCGAGATGGACACCCTTGCTTGGGAAGGTAATACAACAACTTCAAATAGCTCAGGCGCCTTTGGGGACCCAAACTCGACCTCAATTGGTGTTGGCTTCTTCGCAAAGGCTAGTATTTCAAACTCAAGTGGTATGGACATGTTCACATTGGCATCTCCAGAAGGCTGAATCTGGACTACAATCGGATTAAGGATGACCGTTGGTTTCTTTGGATCATCACCTTCTGTAACCAAACCAATTGACCCCTTGGAGTCCCAATCTTCTTCTATCTTAATCATGTGAATACATCCATCCTTGTGATGTAGTAGAGGGTTGTTGTAGACATTTGGAGCAGGCTCCTTTGCCACGATGATTTTTTTGTCAATCAAAGCCTAGATTTTATCCTTCAGGGAGCGACATTCATCAATGCTATGCCCCTTCATGCCATAATGGTATGCACATATTTTATTTGGGTTGACCCATTGAGAGGGGTTTTCAGGGGTTATAGCAGGGATAGGGGTGACATAACCAGCAACTTTGAGTCTTTCATACAGCTGGTGGATTGGTTCAACAAATAGCAGTATACTGTTTGGGAGGTCTGCGATCGAAATTTGGTCGGGGTCTAGGAATGTTTTGGCGAGAGGGAGGTAATTGAATATGGTCTTAGTAGACGTGTGCAGGTTAGGAATATCTGGGTGAAGTAGGTTGGTATGTAGGTGGTGGAGGTGACTGATAAGTAGGCGGGGGAGTTTGGTAGGAAGGCGAGGGTGCTTGGTAATTTGGAGTGGGCTGATATGTAAGTGGAGGCATAGGATAAGTTTGGTATTTGACAGGTGATTTGGTTCTCTGTGCAACCATCACTGCGCCTATGTCCCTTTTCTTGGATGTACCACCAGACTGTAGAGCCTTATTGGTGGCTTGCAAGGCTTCCAAGTTCATAACCATATCACTCTTGATACCCTCCTCGATTCTTTCTCCTAGCTTGATGATGTAAGAAAATTTGTGGTTCTCGAGCAGCATCAGTCTTTCATAATGTTGCGGATCCTGTGCCCGGACGAAAATCTTGTTCATTTGTTCTTCTCCTAAAGCAGGTCGAACCTTTTCAGCCTCTAATCTTCAACGAGTGGCATACTCATGGAATGTTTCTATGGGTTTCTTCTTTAAATTCTGAATGTAAAACACATCTAGTGCATTTTCCAACAGTTTCTCATAATTGACAATAGTATTAAAGGAAAGCGATAAAGGAAAGCATTAAGAGAAATAAAGAAAACAAACAAAAATCTAAGTCAGTTTCGAGGTAGAAGAGGAAAAAAACATAAAGACATTTAAACAAATAAAGACATATAAAGAAGCATAAAGTCACGAATAGCACGAAATGGTAAAAGCCTTAAAGAAATCCCCGATAGAGTCGCCATGCTGTCGATACCCCCTTTTTCTCGCGAAATTTAGTTTATGACATTTGGGCGGACAACTCGTTTCCTTTTGGGAATTGGGTTTGAATTGAAGAGTCGCTACCTAATGATTAAGTGCATTAGGACACTAAGAAGAACTTTGATTTAGAAAAACAGAGATTGGGTAAGGCCTTGAAATTATCCCGAGGGGAAGGTGTTAGGCACCCCTCGGGATCCACTAGTGTGGTTCACGGCCATACTATAACTGTGACTTTAATTACAAACAACAAATAGACAAATAAGAGTTACAAATATGACGGGGATTTTCACATAATTGTTGTGAATGATTACAATTAAACGAAGTTGGAGAAGTTTAAATTTGAGGGAAGAAGCAGTTTTAGAGATTTTGAATAAATGAGTAAAAAGAGGAAATTTTCACATAGTTGTTACAAATTAAAGGTAATTAAAAGCTGAAGTTTGAGAAAAGCAGTTGAAATTCTGAAATAAAGTAAACAAATAATAGAAGGGGTCCTAGGTTTATACATAATATGGATCACCCCCACACAACACTCGGTAACCATTTATACACGTGGTGTTATCGCGTGGCCATCATATCCATATCTACCCTTTCCCACCCCGTTAAGGTATTAAATGCGAAATGGTCTCATTTTACTTATTGCATGCTATTACCCGTCCCAAACCCTATCAGCCACGGAGGCATTTAGGGACTACTAGTCCTAAAGGGAAGGGAGATTTTGACTTTTGTGGTTTTAAAAGGATAAAAATCTGAGGCAAAAATCATAACACGTAGAGTAGATATGGGGCAATACATAACAATTAAAGGCTCAAACAGGCCTCCTAAGCTTAAAGAAAGATTGTTTGGCATGTCTTGCACATACTGGTTATTGTCTTAATTAAACTTAAAGGAAACGTGAGGCAGACTGATTTATTACATATTTCAGATAACAAACCCGAATCAGACCTGCCTGCTGGTTGGAATTTAACGAAGTCTGATTCCATTAACTAATTCACCTTATGGCTTGCCTAGGTGAAACCTATAGGCATGATATCTAACAATGCAGGAGTGTACTAATTTTAAAGAAGAAGACTTGTTGGTTACAAAAAACCATAAGTTCTGTAGATATTAAGCAATGCTATTTACTGATTTTAGACGTATAGGTAAAATAGGCGATTCAGATTTAGTTGATAGCTCCTATATGCATGCTTTCTATGTGCTAAATGATTTTAAAACGTTTACAGTCGAAATAAAACTACAGAAGTCCTATGGGCATGATGTCTAGAATGATGTTTGTTATTCAAATCTATAAATACGTTTGCCTAGTGATAGATGTATATGCAGAATTCAGGAAGTCCTATAGCCATGTTATCTATGTGATATGCAGAAATACGGAAACCTACAAACATGGTTTCTATATGAAATGCAGAAAGCTATAAACATGGTTCTTATAAAATGCAGAAATGTAGAAACTTATAGACATGGTTTCTATATGAAAATGCAGAACCTATAAATAGGATTTCTATACGAAATGCAGAACTTATAAACAAGATTTCTATATGGAAATGCAGAACCTATAGTCAGGATTTCTATATGGAAATGCATAACATATAGTCATGTTTTCTAGATAATACAGAAGTGCAAACATTTATTGTCACGACCCGGATTTTCCACCCTCAGGAGTCGTGATGGCGCCTACTCGTAGAAGCTAGGCAAGACACACACTTAAAATCCATAAATACTTTTTTTTAGATCCATTTTTTTACCAATTTAATTAGCACAGAATAAAGATTTAAACATCAGCGGAATTCGTAATTTACCGGAAGACTTTAACGAAATAAACCAAAATAATAAGGAAGATCCACGTATGCCTCTACCCAGAACTGGTGTCACAACATTCACGGACTACTAAGATTTACTACATACAACTATTTGAAAGAATTATAACAATATTTATCTCGAAAACATGAGATAACAGACTGAAATACAAGATAGAGGAGACGCCGGTCCTGCGGACGCCTGCAAGACTACCTCGGTGTCTCGGTGGACTAAATACTAGCTCCCGAACTACTGCTCCTGTCTGGTACCTGGATCTGTGCAAAAGAGCACAGAGTGTAGTATTAGCACAACCGACCCCACGTGCTGGTAAGTGCCTAGCCTAACCCCGACGAAGTAGTGACGAGGATAGACAAGACTACCACATAAACTTGTGCAATTATATATTTCTACAACGGGAAAATAACAAGAATGACCATTTTAAATGGGAGGGGAACATCTCTGGGATAATAGATAATACAGAAATTCAAGAGAATAATAAGGAACATCAATAAATTAACTCTAACACAGATAAAGGAAATAAAAGCAGATTTTACTGTCAATACACATCTCGTTGTAGGCGTGCAACCCAATCCCATTTCTCAATGTTTCCGTGGTAGGCGTACCACCCGCTCCCATTTCATCAATTTTCGTGATAGGCGTACCACCCGCTCCTATTTCATTAAATCTCGTGGTAAGCATACCTCCCGCTCCTATTTTATTAAATCTCGTGGTAGGCGTATCACCCGCTCCCATTTTATTAAATCTCGTGGTAGGCGTACCACCCGCTCCTATTTCATTATATCAACAGTCCTTCCAAAAGAAATTTACTCTAACAAACGCAACAATTAATACGAATTCATAAGATAACAAGTACACAATAATTATGATTCACCGAGGAAAACAAATAATGACAAGTAGAAATTAATTATGGGCTTTGAGGAGTAATTAGGCAATTTAGTATTTAATATGTCGAATGTCAAGTAGCAATTAAGTCACATAAACATGTAGATTAGGGCATAAATTCAATGAATAATATTGCGCAAGGATACCTTGATTCAATAATAACAAGTAACACAATAAAGGGAAATGTCAACATAAAGAATCACTGTAATAGTGGAATAGGACAATTAATGAACTTGAACCGATAACAATAAGAAATCATAACAAACAGCAATAAGTGCATGACATCACCCTTCGTGCTTTTACTGTCATCTTCACCAAGAAATGATATAATAAAATGTACACGACATCACCCTTCGTGATGTAACTCTCATCCTCGCCCAAACAAAAATCTCAAACAAGGGGAATAATAAAAATAATAATGGAAATCTTAGCAAGGGAACACAATTAAACAATTAAATCCCGACAAGGGTACAACATCAGTAATCTCAACGTCTCGGCAAGGGAGAATAATCAATAAATAACAATATCCCGGCAAGGGAACAATTTAAATACTCTTTCTTTTCCTTTCACTTTTATTTCATATCTCACTTTACCACTTGAGCCGATGCTCCAAAGGGGTTCAACCATTTCATATAAGTTTACAATTGTATTATAACTTGAGCCAATGCTCCTCATTGTTCATAGGTTAAAATTCCTCTCACAAGCTTATAGGAATCATCACCAAGGGAAGAGAAATACAATGAAATCAAGATATTCAGAATTTAAAGACTCACGGTCATGCTAGACACCGACGTGTAGATACTCGTCACCATGCCTATACGTCGTACTCAACAAGAAGCAATTAGCAAATAAGACTCAATTCCTAATCCCTCAAGCTAGGGTTAGATCAAACACTTACCTCGATGCCAAAGACGTAATTCAAGCTTCAACTATAGCTTTACCTCGTGATTCCACATCCAATTCGCTCGTATCTAATCACAAATTACTTAATTACATTAATAAACACTAAATGAATCAACCCCAATGCATAAAAATGAGTTTTCAAAAAATTTTACCCAAAAAGTTAAAAATTTCCCCCCGGCCCGCGTGGTCAAAACCCGAGGTTCGAACCAAAACCCGATTACCCATTCCCCCACGAACTCAAATATATAATTTGTTTTGAAATCGAACCTCAAATTGAGGTCCAAATCCCCAATTTTTGAAAAACCTAGGTTCTACCAAAAACACCCAATTTCCCCCATGAAAATCTTTGATTTTAAGTTGAAATCATGTTAAAAGATGTAAATGATTGAAATAAATGAGTAAAACTAACTTAAAATTGATTTGGAAGAAGGTTTGTTCTTGAAAATTCGCCCAAAGGAGTTGTGTTTTGAAAATGGGGTGAAAATGACTTAAAAATCGACTAAGTATAAAAAATGCAGGTTGTAGATATGGGAATTGTGAACCCCAACCCTCAGATATGGGAATTGCAAAGACTGGGTTCGCATTTGCGAACCTTTAAGAAATAAAACACCTTCGCATTTGCGACATTAAGGTCGCATTTACGACATTAAGGTCGCATTTGCGACATCAGGGTGATCGCATTTGCGATGTCCATCCTTGCATTTGCGAGAAGAGCTGGCCTAGGCTAACTTCGCAATTGCGAAAGGCCACTCGCATTTGCGATTTTGCATTTGCGAGATGCAAAGCCTGCAGGTCAGAAATACCAACAAATTTTCAAAGTTCAAAAATACACCCGTGGCCTATCCAAAACTCACCCGAGCCCTCGGGGCTCCAAACCAAATATACACACAGTCTCAAAAATATCCTACGGACTTATTTGCGCAATAAAATTGCCAAAATAACACCATAAACATTGAATTTAACCTCAAAATCCAAGAATTCTTTCAACTTAATAAAACATCAAGTTTTCCAATTTGTGTCAGAATCACATCAAACGACGTCCGTTTTCAACCAAATTTCACATAAACATCTTAAATCATATATAAGACTTGTACCGGGCGCCGGAGCCAAAATACGGGCCCGATACCAACACGTTCTAATAAAATACCATTTCAATTTTCCTTAATAATTTCAAAAAAAATAATTTCTTTTAAAATTTATTTCTCGGGCTTGGGACCTCGAAATTCGATTCCGGGTATACGCCCGAGTCCCTTATTTTCCTACTGACCCTCCAGGACCGTCAAATCACATGTCCGGGTCTGTTTATCCAAAATGTTGACCAAAGTCAAATTTATTCGTTTTAACATCAAAATTTAGTATTTTTCATAGAATTTCACGTTTAAGCTTTCCGGCTACGCACCCGGACTGCGGATGCAAATCGAGGTGACTCTAAATGAGATTTTCAAGGCCTTAAAGACATAAAATTCAATTAAAATAGGTGATGAACCTTTGGGTCGTCACATTCTCCACCTCTAAAACAACTGTTCGTCCTCGAACGGACATAAGAAAGAAGTACCTGAGTCGGGGAAAAGATGAGGATAATGGCTCCACATATCGGACTCGGACTCCCAGGTCGATGCCTCAGGAGGCTGACCTCTCCACTAAACACGAACAGAAAGGAAACTCTTGGATCTCAACTGACGAACCTGCCGGTCTAGAATAGCCACTGGCTCCTCCTCATAAGACAAGTCCTTTTCCAACTGGACAGTGCTGAAATCTAACACGTGGGCTGGATCGCCGTGATACCTCTGAAGCATGGACACATGAAACACTAGATGCACGAGTAATAAGCTCGGCGGCAAAGCAAGTCTATAAGCCACCTCTCCCACTCGATCAAGAATCTCAAACAGACCAATGAACCTAGGGCTAAGCTTGCCCTTCACCCCAAACCTCATTACACCCTTCATAGGCGACACTCGGAGCAATATCCGCTCACTTACCATAAAAGCCACATCTCGAACCTTGCGGTCTGCATAGCTTTTTTTCCTGGACTGAGCTAAACAAAGCCTATCCTGAATGATCCTGACCTTGTCCAAGGCCTCCTAAACCAGATCCGTACCCAACAACCGATCCTCTCCCGGCTCAAACCATACAATTGGAGACCGACGTCGTCTACCATATAAAGCCTCATAAGGAGCCATCTGGATGCTCGACTGGTAGCTGTTGTTGTAGGGGATGAAATGCTATGCTCGGACTGTCTGTCTGTCTGGGGATAAAATGCTATGCTCAACTCAACCCGTGTGCCTAATTCTCGCTGAACTGCTCTCCATAAGCACGAGGTAAACTGCGTACCCCAATCCGAAATGATAGATATGGGCATACCATAAAGGCGAACAATCTCCCGAATATAGATCTCAGCTAACCTATCAGATGAATAGGAGACTGCCACAGGAATGAAATGCGCTGACTTCCTACTCAAGGCACCGGCCACCATATTAGCCTTTCCCAGATGATAAAATGGCGATATAAAAATACTTCAACAACTCCAATCACCTCCTCTACCTCAAATTCAAGCCCCTTTGCTTGAACAAATACTGAAGACTCTTGTGATCCGTGAACACCTCACATGCCACGCCATACAGATAATACCTCTAAATCTTCAATGCGTGAACTATGGCTGACAACTCTAAATCATGAACCGGATAGTTCTTCTCATGAATCTTCAACTGCTGCGAAGCATAGGCAATGACCCTGCCATCTTACATCAACACTGCTCCAAGTCTAACACGAGATGCATCACAATAAACCGAATAAGGCCCTGAACCTGTGGGCAAAACCAACACTAGTGTCGTAGTCAGAGCTATCTCGGGCTTCTGAAAGCTCGCCTCACACTCGTCTGACCAGCTGAACTGGGCAATCTTCTAGGTCAATCTAGCCATCGGAGCTGTAATAGATGAAAACCCCTCTACGAACCGTCGAGCCAACCCCAAGAAACTCCGAATCTCTGTGGCTAATGCTGGTCTAAACCAGTTCTTGACTGCCTCAATCTTCTTCAGATCAACCTGAATACCCTCTACTGACACAACATGACCCAGGAATGCAACTGAACTCAACCAGGACTCACACTTCAAGAACTCTACATATAACTGACTATCCCTCAAAGTCTGAAGAACCACTCTAAGGTGCTGCTTGTGCCCCTCCCGACTGTGGGAATATATCAAAATATCATCATGAAGATTAACACGAACGATTTCAAATGAGGCCTGAATACTCGGCTCATCAAATCCGTGAAAGCTGCTGGGGCATTTGTCAACCTGAATGACATAACCAAGAACTCATAATGCCCGTACCGAGTGCGAAAAGCTGTCTTAGGGACATCGGATACCCAAATCCTCAACTGATGGTAGCCAGATCTCAAGTCAATCTTCGAAAATTACCTTGGCACCCTGAAGCTGATCAAACAAATCATCAATACTCATAATGGATACTTATTCTTGATTGCAACCTTGTTCAACTGCTAGTAATCAATACGCATTCTCATCGATCTGTCTTTTTTCTTGACAAACAACACTGATGCACCCTAAGGCAAAACACTGGGTCTAATGAAACCCTTCTCAAGCAAATCTTGCAACTTCTCCTTCAACTCTTTCAACTCAGACGAGGCCATACGATACGGCAGGATAGAAATGGGCTGAGTGTCCTAAACCAAATCAATGCAAAAGTCAATATCCCTGTCGGGTGGCATACCCGGCAGGTCTGAGGGAAAAACATCAGGGAACTCACAAACAACGGGCATAGAATCAATAGAGGGAACCTCAGCACTGGAATCATGAACATAGGCTAAATAGGCCAATCACCTCTTCTCGAGCATATGCCAAGCCTTCACATACGATATAACACTATGGGTAGAATGACCAGAAGTCCCTCTCCACTCTAAACGAGGCATACCCGGTAAAGCTAAGGTTACAGTCTTGGCATGACAGTCCAAGATATCGTGGTAAGTTGATAACCAGTCCATCTCCAATATAACATCAAACCAACCATGTCCAGAAGAAGCAAATCTACACGAGTCTCAAAACCTCCAATCACCACTATACACGAACAATGGACTCGATCGACCACAATAGAGTCACCCACTGATGCAGACACATAAACATGAACACCCAATGAATCTCAAGGCATGACCAGGCACGGTGCAAAATGAGATGATGCATATGCATACGTAGACCCTGGATCAAATAACACTGAAGCATCTCTATCACAAATCAGAAAAATACCTGCACCTCCACCTCTAATACATTTACCTCCACCTCTAGCATCTCTACCTCCACCTATAATACCTTTACCTCCACCTCTAATACCTCTACCTCCACTTATAATACCTCTCTCTGAGTGATGTGGAGAAACTTCTCCAGGGATAGATGCTTGAACTGCTCCCAAGTCGAAGCTGGCGATCCGGCTGGTCCAACCAATCAATAATCTCTCCAATGGGTCTGGGCGGATCCAGACAAGCAAAAAGTAGCAAAATCAATCCCATTGGTCTCCACGGTCCCCATGTTCCTGAGGACCTTATGACAGCTGTATAGATAATCTTGGGGATCCTCAGAAGATGCACCACTGAAAGTAATAGTGAGGAGCTTGGGGAAACTCATCCAGTCTCCACAAAGCCTCCAAAGACGTAGCTGATCTATCACCGGTCTGTGCTATTGCTCGATTGAAGAAGCGGTACATGACATCTCCATTTGCGAAAGGACAAGAGTAGAGGCTTCAATTTATCACTGAGAGAAAAAAAATCACACGACAGGAAAGAATAGAAGTGAAACTTTTTCCTAACTCTGTAGCCTCTGGGGGATAAATACAGACGTCTCCGTACCGATCCCTCAAACTCTACTAAGCTTGGCCGTGAGTCGTGAGATCTATGTAACCTAGAGCTCTGATACCAATTTGTCACGACCCAGATTTTCCACCCTTAGGAGTCGTGATGGCGCCTACTCGTAAAAGCTAGGCAAGCCACACACTTAGAATCCACAAATACTTTGTTTTAGATCCATTTTTTACCAATTTAATTAGTAGGGAATAAATAATTAAACATTAGCGGATTCATAATTTACCGAAAGGCTTTAGCGAAACAAACCAAAATAACAAGGAAGATCCACGTATGCCTCTACCCAGAACTGGTGTCACAATATTTACGGACTACTAAGATTTACTACATACAACCATTTGAAAGAATTATAACACTGTTTGTCTTAAAAACATGAGATAACAGACTGAAATACAAGATAGAGGAGACGCCGGGCCTGCGGACGCCTGCAAGGCTACCTCGGTGCCTCGGTGGACTAAAGACTAGCTCCCGAACTACTGCTCCTGTCCGGTAACTGGATCTGTGCAAAAGAGCACAAAGTGTAGTATCAGCACAACCAACCCCATGTGCTGGTAAGTGCCTAGCCTAACCCCGGCGAAGTAGTGACGAGGCTAGACAGGACTACCACACAAACTTGTACAGTTATATATTTCTACAGCGGGAAATAATAAGACTGACAATTTTAAATGGGAGGGGAACATGCTCCGGGATAATAGATAATACAGAAATTCAAGAGAATAATAAGGAACATCAATAAATTAACTCTAACACGGATAAAGGAAATTAAAGTAGATTTAACTATCAGTACACATCTCGTTGCAGGCGTGTAACCCGATCCCATTTCTCAATGTTTCCATAGTAGGCGTACCACTCGCTCCCATTTCATCAATTCTCGTGGTAGGTGCACTACCCGCTCCCATTTCATTAAATCTCGTGGTAGGCGTACCACCCGCTCCCATTTCATTAAGTCTCGTGGTAGGCGTACCACCCGCTCCCATTTTATTAAATCTCGTGGTAGGCGTACCACCCGCTCCCATTTTATTAAATCTCGTGGTAGGCGTACCACCCGCTCCCATTTTATTAAATCTCGTGGTAGGCGTACCACCCGCTCAAATTTCATTAAATCTCATGGTAGGCATACCACCCGCTCCCATTTCATTATATCAACAGTTCTTCCAAAAGAAATTTACTCTAACAAACGCAACAATTAATACGAATTCATAAGATAACAAGTACACAATAATTATGATTCACTGAGGAAACAAATAATGACAAGTAGTAATTAATTATGGGCTTTAAGGATTAATTAGGCGATTTGGTATTTAATATGTCGAATGTCAAGTAGCAATTAAGTCACATAAACATGTAGCAATTATGCCATAAATTCAAGGCATAACGTTGCGCAAGGATACCTTGATTCAACAATAACAAGTAACACAATAAAAGGGAAATGTCAATATAAAGAATCACAGTAATAGTGGAATAGGACAATTAATGCACTTGAACCGATAACAATAAGAAATCATAACAAACAGCAATAAGTGCACGGCATCACCCTTTGTGCTTTTACTCTCATCCTCACCAATCAATGAAATAATAAAATATGCACGGCATCACTCTTCGTGCTTTAACTCTCATCCTCGCCCAAACAATAATCTCAAACAAGGGGCAAGGGAATAATTAAAATAATAACAGAAATCCCGACAAGGGAACACAATTAAATACTCTTTCTCTTCCTTTCACTTTTATTTCATATCTCACTTTACCACTTGAGCCAATGCTCCAAAGGGGTTCAACCATTTCATATACGTTCACAATTGTATTATAACTTGAACCAATGCTCCTCTTTGTTCATAGGTCACAATTCCTCTCACAAGCTTTTCACAACAAATAGGAATCATCACTAAGGCAAGAGAAATACAACGGAATCAAGATATTCACAATTTAAAGACTCACGGTCATGCTAGACACCGACGTATAGATACTCGTTACCATGCCAATATGTCGTACTCATCAAGAAGCAATAAGCAAATATGACTCAACTCCTAATTCCTCAAGCTAGGGTTTGACCAAACACTTACCTCGATGCCACGAACGCAATTCAAGCCTCAACTATAGCTTTACCCCGTGATTCCACCTCCAATTCGCTCGTATCTAATAAAAAATTACTTAATTACATTAATAAATACTAAATGAATCAACCCCAATGCATGAAAATGAGTTTTCCAAAGTTTTACCCAAAAAGTCAAAAATCGCCCCTAGGCCCGCGTGGTCAAAACCCGATGTTCGAACAAAAACATGATTACCTAATTCCCCACAAACTCAAATATATAATTTGTTTTGAAATCGGATCTCAAATTGAAGTCCAAATTCCCAATTTTTGAAAAACCTAGGTTCTACCCAAAACACCCAATTTTCCCCATGAAAATCTTTGATTTTAAGTTGAAATCATGTTAAAAGATGTAAATGATTGAAAGAAATGAGTAAAAACTAACTTACAATTGATTTGGAAGAAGGTTTGTTCTTGAAAAATCGCCCAAAGGACTTGTGGTTTGAAAATGGGGTGAAAATGACTTAAAATCGACTAAGTATAAAAAATGCAGGTTGCAGATATGGGAATTGCGAACAGGGGTTCGCAATTGCGAACCCCGACCCTTAGATATGGGAATTGCAAAGACTGGGTTTGCATTTGCGAACCCTTAAGAAATACAACACCTTCGCATTTGCGACATTAAGGTCGTATTTGCGACATCAGGGTGATTGCATTTGCGATGTCCATCCTCGCATTTGCGAGAAGATCTGGCCTGGGCTAACTTCGCAATTGCGAAAAGCCACTCGCATTTGCGAGCAAATGCGAAGCCTGCACGTCAGAAATACTAGCAATTTTTCAAAGTTCAAAAATGCACCTGTGGAATCCAAAACTCACCCGAGCCCTCGGAGCTCAGAACCAAATATACACACAACCTCAAAAACATCATACAGACTTATTCGTTCGATCAAATCGTCAAAATAATACCATAAACATTGAATTAAACCTCAAAATCCAAGAATTCTTTCAACTTCATAAAATATCAAGTTTTCCAATTTATGTCTGAATTAGGTCAAACGACGTCCGTTTTCAACCAAATTTCATAAAACCCTCTTAAATCATATATAAGACCTGTACCGGGCACCGAAGCTAAAATACGGGTCCGATACCAACACGTTCTAATCAAATATCATTTTAATTTTCCTTAACAACTTCAGAAAAATAATTTTTTTAAAAATTTATTTCTCGGGCTCGGGACCTCGGAATTCGATTGCGGGCATACGCCCGAGTCCCATAATTTTCTACGGACCCTCCGGGACCGTCAAATCATGGGTCCGGGTCCGTTTACCCATAATGTAGACCAAAGTCAAATTTATTCATTTTAACATCAAAATTTAGCATTTTTCACAGAATTTCACGTTTAAGCTTTCCGGTACGCACCCAGACTAAGTACGTGTTGGCCCAAGTCTAGATGAAGTTTTGAAGATTAACAAAATGAACTCAGTCATGAACCAGTTCCATCATGTGAGACACAGTGTTGATATTGTCACACCTCCTTTTTTACACACCTACCCGAAGAAATAGTGTATAAGGGGGTTTTTCCAATTTAAGTGACATTATTTGAAATAGAATTATTTATTGATCAGAGTCACCACTTGGGATAGGTTTGGCTTTTGGTGTCCCAAGTCACCGGTTTATCTTGAATCCCAAATCGAGGAAATTTTGACTTTCCTTTTTGAAGTCTGCGAACCAGAAATTTTGACTTTCCTTTTTGGCCATATGCACCATTGAAAATAACATAGGAATACTACGTGCATCATTTGGAAAATTAAATCAAATTTCTAAGCAAAACAAAACAGCTGATCTGGGAAGTAAAATACCAATAATCATGAGGTAGTGTATATGTTGCAGAAATGTAAGTCTTGTGCACATCATCTTAGCTATGTCAGTTGCCTATAACACCATTCAAGAGCCATGTACCATTCCAAACATGTATCGTTTAGTTACTACAACTTATCTTTAAATTTTAACTACCAAATCATGAAGAAGAATCCAAGTCATAAACGTTAAGCCATTTCCTAAGCCAATATGCAAAACAATAACTTAAAATCTAAAGATGCCCATATTTCAAACCAACCAACAAATCGCCATATACGAGCAATATTGATTCAAAATTAAAACAAGGAATCAAATTCAAATTTATTAAACCAATTCCATGTAGCTGCCCTCATGTTTCGATAATTTGACTAACTTATATCCATTATATCCACAGAGAATTAACAGAAAACTCATCATAACCTAAGATCATCCGAAGTTTATGAATGACTTAATTTTTATTATCATTTTAAGGTCGAACAATTACAGAGCATTTGTGTTTACCTGCTAGGCAAAGGAAACAACTGAATCGAGCCAAATCGAGGCTCAAAGAACAGTGAGGACGAAGCTCAGCAAGAGATTCTAGCAAACAACAACAGATTTTGAACTTAATAGCTTCTGAAAATCTGACAAATATTCAAGCTTCACCAATCCGTAGTAGTCGATTCAACTTCAGTTTTCCTTGAAATTTACTCTTTTATTTTGTTTTTATTTCGAATTTTGGCATCTCAGATATCGAATTCAAACATTTTTAATTCAGAATTTTTTTTTGTATTTTCTTTTTCTCAATCGGCTTCATATACTGTGGGAATTGTATTACTAGGGGTGTATGTGTAGGTGAATGAAAATGGAGGTGTGAATTAGAAGAAAAGGCAGTTAAGTTTTCTAACCAAGAGCAGGGGTGCCTTCTTTGTTGTGTGTCTATTCAGAAGCCAAGAACGAGAAGGAAGGGGTCTGATTTTAACGAGGGGGAAGAGATTGGGCCAAACCGGTTTTGGGCTGGGGAATTAGTTTTACGGGAAACAATTTGGGCTGAATTGGGGTGTTAAAAAAAATGGCCCAAATTCCGAATTTAGACCCAATTAATTAAACAAATTATTTTCATTTCTTTTCTTTTTCTTTAATTAAAAATCCTAGATTATCTAAAAATGTGAAATTAAATTAATTAACTAATTACAAAAATTATAAAAGCTACTTAATTCTAAATTAAAAGAGAAAAATCAATAGCCTAAAAATAAAAGGCAAAAGTGTAAAATGAAGTATTTTTGTGATTTTTATTTTTTAATAAAACAAATAATTAACTAATTAATCCTAACAATATAAAAATAAAGCATAAATGCCATGCATGATATTTTGGTATTTTTAATGATTTAACTTAAACATGCAAGAAAAAAGCAAACAATTAATAAAATCTATAAAAATTCCTAAAAATGGCAAATAATTAAAAAAATCTATTTTTCTTGGGATTTTATAGGAGTATTTTATATAGGGCAAAAATCACGTGCTTACAGCTGCCCCTCTTTGCTTGGAAACATGAAGAGTTTTCGGGCAAAGATAAAGTGAGCAACATGAGGGATTTTTGCCTGTTTGAAACTCCATGAGAAGCATTTTTTGAAAGAATCTGACCGAACCATGCTTCAGAGGTTGCCTACATATCCTTGGCTATAAAGGAATCAGGTCAGTGTAGTTCTAGAAGTTTTGGTAGCTGGGACTACCGGGAAGCTGTGATTTCACTATTGTTGCTGCTGTTTCTACTTGCTGAGCTCCTTATTACACCAAAAATAAAAAATAAAAGCTAAGCTAACTAGGCCTATCAGCTACGAGTTACAAGATTCCTATCTATAAATCTCTTGAATTTTGATCTTGAGTCTTAGCTGGTTTTTACTATGAACTCAGATCTGAATCTTGATGCTCGTCAACTGCAAGCACTGTTTCTTTCTTCGGCATTTGGATCAAAGTGGGACAGGCGGAGCTTGTGACTTCAATCAAGTTTTGAGCAGTCCACATCTCTATTTTTGAATTCAATTCTTTTTGTTCCTTTTTGTTCTTTTTTTTATTCTGGACTGAGACTCATTCTTTTGGTCATCTCGAACCTTGTGTCTCTAGGCAAAACCTGCCCAGACACCAAAAAAACAAACGAAAGAAATTTTCTGCCCCAGTTTTCACTAGGAAAATTTCGTGAGTTATTTGTGACAAGTCTGAACTCATTCTCTCTTCTTTTTTTTTGTTTTTTTTCATTTTCAAGAACTTTATTTATCTATGATAGAATAAATTAGGGATTGGAGGCCCTATGTCTAAAAGGCGCAACTCAGGGATTGAAGCCCTGATATTGGCAAAAGGTAAAAAGCTCAACTCAGGGATTAGAGCCCTAATGTTGGCAAAAGGTAAAACGCTCAACTCAGGGATTGGAGCCCTAATGTTGGCTAAAGGAAAAAACGCTCAACTCAGGGATTGGAGACCTAATGTTGGCTAAAGGAAAAACGCTCAACTTAGGGATTGGAGCCCTAAAGTTGGCTAAAGGAAAAAAAATGCTCAACTCAGGGATTGGAGCCCTAATGTTGGCTAAGGGAAAACGCTCAACTCAGGGATTCGACCCCTAATGTTGGCTAAAGGAAAAACGCTCAACTCAGGGATTGGAGCCCTAATGTTGGCTAAAGGAAAAAAACACTCAACTCAAGGATTGGAGCCCTAATGTTGGCTAAGGGAAAAAATGCTCAACTCAGGGATTGGAGCCCTAATGTTGGCTAAGTAAAAATGCTCAACTCAGGGATTGGAGCCTTAATGTTGGCTAAAGGAAAAACGCTCAACTCAGGGATTGGAGCCCTAATGTTGGCTAAAGGAAAAAATGCTCAACTCAGGGATTGGAGCCCTAATATTGGCTAAGGGAAAAATGCTCAACTCAGAGATTGGAGCCCTAATATTGGCTAAAGTAAAAACGCTCAACTCAGGGATTGGAGCCCTAATGTTGGCTAAAGGAAAAACGCTCAACTCAAGGATTGGAGCCCTAATGTTGGCTAAAGGAAAAATGCTCAACTCAGGGATTGGAGCCCTAATGTCAGCAAAAGGTGACTAGGGAATGGAGTCCCTATGTCTAAAAGGCGCAACTCAGGGATTAGAGCCCTAATGTTGGCAAAAGGATAAAAGATTGATATTGGGGATTCTAAACTATCATTCATTCATTTTTTTAGTTTTCTTCTTATTTCTCCCCTTTTCCAATTTTCATTTCTCCCTTTTTTTTATTTAGTAAAAATGCATGAAAGAATTTGGAAGAAACTTCCCTTTTGGGCTAATTCCTTGCTGCAAAGCTGTTTCTAGCACTTGTGCATTTCTTTTCCTTTTTGGTTGCACCTGCTTCTTGCACGGTTGCTTGGATTGCACCTGTTTCAATTTTTCAGATAAAGAACAATTGTTAGTTTGAAACGGTGGTTGGTTTTGTGGCCTTGATTAGTTTTGATCACTTGATCCCGACCCAGCTTCTTTGATGAAGATCTCAACTGGAACTATTTTCTCCTTGAGGATCGATTCTTTTCAGCCCTGGAGAACCTCTGATTTTTCCAGACTTTGCCAAGATGGTTGGAACTCAACTTTCAACTTTATTTTGCCTTCGTAGGTCTTTCCTTTCTGATTCTCTTTTTTTTCTTTTTCTTTTCTTTTCTTCAAAACACTGGGGAAATTTTGTCTCCTCAAACTTTGCTGCAACGGCTAGTCGCTTGGGACTTAACCTCTTCCAACATTATTTCGCCTTTGTAGGCCTTTCTTTTCTGGCTTCTTTCTTCCAACTTCAATTTCAGAGCATTTGGGGAACCTTGGCTTCTCAAACCTTTACTAAGACGGTTAGCCACGTGGGACTCAACCTTTTCAACTTTAATTGCCTCTATAGGCACTTCAATTTACTTTTATCCTTCCAAGAGTTTTGATTTCGAAGCATCGGCCACCATGGCTAGTCGGGGTCGACTTGAGCTTGTGATGAGGCTGGGTGCCTTTCTGCACATTAGCTCGCGCCAAAGAAAAGTCTTGTAAATCAGTCTTTCCATCCCTTCTTTGTCTCAGTTCCAGAATAGAGTTAGACCGAAGGGATTCAAAGAAAAATAAATAATGGACAAGACAATGAGTTTAAAACAAGAAGTGTCCCTTTCGGGGAAAGGAAAGAAGGACTTATCTGGAGTACATGCAGACTTCAATGAACATGACATGCCTTTTGGACTGGATGCCTGATTTGTGTAAAATGTCCGACTCTCAGAAATCCATCACAACTTTTGCTTCAAAGTTCGAGAAACCTTTCCAGGACTTTATCGGCACTGATGGCTGTGAGGATCCTCTTTTCAATCAGGGGTTCCCTTAGTGAGTTTTCACAAGCTGGCCTCTCTCATTTCTATACTTACAATCGCCTTGTAGTGCTCTTTGCGAGTTTTCACTAACAAGACTCTCTCATTTTGATTTCTTTGCTCACCATCGCCTTACGGTGCCCGTGTGGGTTTTCACCAATAAGACTCTCTCATTTTATTCCTCTCATTTTTGTATCAGATCCAAATAACTCCATCCTCCCATTTTGAACCTCTTTGTCGATTGATCAGAAGGATTTGAACAAGGTTTGGGGTGAAAGAAATTTGGATTGAATTACAACTTTGGAACCTTTTGGGCGGGATCGTTGCCGAACCATTATAATATCTTCCCCAATTTCACTTTTGGGGAACTTTGGAGTTTTATTTTGGTGTGACTTAACCCCAGAGAGAGGCTGCCTAAGTATCCTTTCGGAATCAAGTCGAACGTACTTTAGGAAAACTTTGTTTTTGATTTTCTTTTGTTTTTTTTATTTTTTTCTTTCTTTTTTCCTTTCCTTTCCTTTTCCACTTCTTTTTTCTTTCATTTTTTCATTTTTTCTTTTTCTTTTCATTTCATTTGTCTATTCTTCCCTTTTTTTTGTATCTTTATTTTTATCTCCTTTTCATCATTTTTTTTCAATAACACTTTCAAGTTCTAAAGAGGGTAATCAAAGAAAAGTAACCGGCTCAATGGGTTTGCAAAGGGTTAGTGTTTGGATAGTGATAAAGGAAGCCTTCATCCCAATCGGAGAACACTAATGCTATATAGAGGATCCAAAAGAGTACCTTTTGATTGCATTTGCATTGACAGTTATTTCAGGGACATTTCCTATGATGTATCCCAAGTACAACACACTTTTTTGACAGTACTCTTGTTGCAATGTATGGACCTTTCCACTCTGGAACCAATTTTCCTTCAGCTATTCCAACTCTTTATTTTATTTCCTCAAACTTATCGTCTTTGCATTTCGACTCTTGATTCATTATTTCGAAGTCTGACAGCGTTTTGGGATCTGGGCATGATGTCCGCAAGCATGTCATGTTATTGAAATCTGCATTTAACAGAACTGAAAAAAGAGAATGAAAAATGACAAGATTAAGAAAAGAGACATTCTTGGAAAATGAAATATTAATTTCATTTGATTTTTTGATTTTTTTCCCTTTTTTTAAATATTTTTGAAGATAGAAGGTTTGCCATCGGAAAGTAAGACAATAAAGTAGAACATCCGGATCACACCCCGAGATAATCTGGATGCAGAAAGGATAGCAAGACTGGCTACCGAGGCTCCTGTCTGATGGGGAACTTTCAGGCTTGGCAACCATTTTTTGGCTTTTCTTCTGTCTCGGCAATGGCTGCAATGGCCTTCAGTGCCGGATCAAATTCCTCATCTTCACAAATCATTTTGACTATGGGCCCATTATTGTGGGCAGATAACAGATTGTTCATCACATCAGGATCTTCTTCATCCCGAAAAATAATTCTTTCAGCTTCAATCAAATCTTCAACTGCCCTTTTGAGGGTCCAACAGTCCTCTGTACTGTGTCCCACTACTCCAGAGTGGTATTCACATATAGCATCAGCTCGGTGCGAGGGGGACTCGGGGTTTGACCGGTTCGGGGCCACTGGCTGCAATAGATCTAGCCTGATTAACTTTTGGGAACAAGCTTGAATACGATTCACTAATAAGGGTGAACTAATCCTTTCTGAAAGGCTCTCTTGGGCGAGGATTGTATTAGGGATCATTTGGTTGGGGATTATATAGAGCTTGGTAAGGATGGACATTTTTGGGAGGTGGAGCTCGGTTTTGTGTATAATATTGCAGCTGCGGGTAAGGTTGCGCGTTCATCACCACATAGGGAGGCGGTGCCACGACATAAGCAGCATCTTGAAAGGGATAATAGTGTGGTGGGGCGATATGAGGCACATATGATTGGCTGAATGACCTACGGGCCCCCCTCAAGTTTGAAACCGTCATGGCTCCCTCTTCAACCCCATTTATGTTCATCAAACCCTCCGAACCATTCTGAGCAGACTGTGATATGGCCTTGAAAGCAGCATGACTCAAGATTCGACCTATTTTTAAACCGTTTTCAACCATTTCCCCAATTTTGATAGCCTCAGCGAACGACTTTCCCATAGCGGACATCAATGTTCCAGAAGTAGTCTGGCTCTTGGGCTTGTAGAAAGACCGTGACCATTTCAATTTCATCTGTTAGAGGCTTTACTCTGGCAGCTTGCTCATGCCATTTGACACCATATTCGAGGAAGCTTTCCGCGTTTTCCTTTTCAAATTGGAAAAAGTGTTCTTGTCGGGAGCGATGTCCACATTATACTGGAACTGGCGGACAAAATCTTGAGCCATATCATCCCACACGTGCCAATGAGCAATTTCTTGATCCGTATACCACTCAGAAGCGATTCCGGTGAGGCCTTCCCCAAAATAGGCCATAAGTAGATCCTATTTTCCAACAACACCCCTCAATTGGTTACAATATCGTTTCATATCAACGACTAGGTCTCCATGCCCATCGTACTTTTCAAATTTTGGCATCTTGGAGTCAACTGGCAAGTGAACATGGGGAAACATACAGAGGTCAGAGTACGAGACACTCTTTTGGCAACTCAGACCTTGCATGTTTTTCAAGCTTTGTTCTAGGCTCTTCATCTTCCTAGAAATTTCCTCTTGCTCGGGATTTTTAACAACATTTTCTTGCTCCACCGAGAGATCATATAGCGGAGGTTGAGTAAAAGAGTATGGGGTCACATATGTTATATCGGATTGAAGCTATGGACCCAGATAGGTGAACATTGGAGGCGACCACAGAATGCATGTCAGGATCATTGGAGGGCATTGGAGGGTGCCCACATGGGATGAGCGGGTTGGGTACAGGGGCATTGGTAACCTCACCTGACCTGGGGATCAACTCAGGGAACCCGAGGATTCCATTTGGCGGTTCCCTACCATTAGACCAGGCGTCCCACATTTCCCATATGCGGAGACGCAACATCTTATTCTCTTCAATAGTTGTTGGTTCCAGCTGCAGAATAGCCGATGATGGGCTATCCTCAGAACCGATGTTTGGTAGATTGCTTGCGGTGGCCATCTGTGCCTTTGGATCTTGTGAAGGAGGGGAGGCTAGATTACCAACAAAACCAACCACCAAACCTGGCTAGTTTGCACTTCGAACAACCTTGTTAGTTTTGAAACATTTAACATATAGAAAATCGCACGTTGGGATGCAATGCACCTAACAGTTAAACGCTTCTACCGTGTGTTTGAACGGTTGCATGTTTCATCCCGGCCTTAACTAGCCCTTTTCACACTGTACCTCTTTTCTTCATTTCTGCCTCTCTTTAGTCACTCCTGATTTTTTTCATCTTGTTTTTGCCGCTCTTTTCTTTTTTGGCACGCTCTTTTCTTTTGTTTGTCACTCTTTTATTTCTTGTCGCTCACTTTTTTTTCACTCTATTCTTTTCGTTTTTTTTTCCACTCAATTTTTCTTTTTTTTCAGTTTATTTTTCACTCAATTTATTTTATAGCTATGATCGAATCCGATGAGGATTGCCTACGTATCATGACTCCGCATGAATCAGATCTTGCGTAGTTCGGAAAGATTGGGAATGGAGTAAATAAACTAACTTTCTTTCTCTCTTTTTTTTGGGAATTTTTTGAAAGAAATGCTTTAAAAGAAGAAAGAAAATATTTTATTTTTTGTTTTTTTATTTTCTTCTCTTTTTTTTTTTGATTTTTCTTTTATTTTGAAAGAAAGACTTCTAAAAATTTCTTTTCTTTTGATTGGAACTTTGGGAAAGAGAATATTTGTGTTTGATTTTTCATTTGTTTTAGCTTTTCCTAAAGAAGAAAGAAAATATTTTTTGGATTTTGGATGTTTGCCTCTTAATTTTCGAAAGAGGGACTTTCAAGAAAATATTTTGAATTTCTGAGTTTTTTATTTATTTACAAAAGCACTTCTAAAGAAAGGCAAAAAAAATATTTTTTGGACTTCAATTTTTTTCAATTTTTATTTATTGACATTTATGAAAGAAAGACATCTAAGGAGTATTTTTTTTTAATTTTTGTTTCTGATTTGTTTTTTGATTTTTTATTTTGGAAAAATACTTCAAAATGAAGGAAACCCGTATTTTGGATTTTGATTTTTGTTATTTTTCTTTTTTCGCATGAAAGACATTAGAAAGAAGGAAACTATTTTTTTTTGAGTTTAAAAACTACTTTTACTTCTTCTTTTTTTTTTTTGAATTTTCTAAGGAAAGTTTTTTTAAAGAAGGAACTAAAGAAAAAATATTTTTTTTTGGATTTTTTTTAAAATTGGGGTCGGAACCGATGATGTTTGCCTACGTATCTCACATCCGGTGAGAATCAGACCCGCGTAGTTCGGTCAGTTTTGACGGAACACGGGAAACATGGCGCTTGAAATTTTTGGCTCATTTTGAAATGACTTTTCTTTTTTTAGAATTTCGGCAGAGTTTCAGAATTTTCTAAATATCTACCTCACTTTTTTTTTATTTTCTTCCTCTATTCTAGAAGCCGGTCAACATGCAAGCCGAACAAACAAATACGCAAGTAGCACGTAAGATGCATCATGATGGTCTTTTTAATTTGGGTACACCTGTCCTAGACAGACCCAACCCCTGTGTTGAGTCTCCTAAGTCAAATGCACGAGATGTAAACAAACGTTCCTACTAGGGATCCGACATGAGGCTTTGTTATACTAGGTTTAAAACCTGGGTTTATTGTTCTAGACCTGGCTTACTCGGGCGGACAACTCGAGCCGGGGAGGGAGGGGCCAGCGTACTGGGGATATAGAAGCTCCACCGGCTTAGAAACTTATCTGAACCTCGTTCTAAAATGGGATAAGACTCTAAATAGAAGAGAAGTCACACGAAGTGCACCCTTCTCCATGATGCAGAAGACTCAGAGAGAGGAAGGGTTTCGTAGCAGCTTATATATACAGTTCACCAAATATCAAAGTAGTAAAGCATTTAGCACATTTAGCATGAAACATGTAGGAAAATCAGATAAAGCCAAATATAACAATTATTCTAAGCTCGAATTCTTGAACCCTGGACCAAAATTCTGGGTTCGTATCCCCAGCAGAGTCGCCAGAACTGTCACACCTCCTTTTTTACACACCTACCCCGAAGGAATAATGTATAAGGGAGTTTTTCCAATTTAAGTGACATTATTCGAAATGGGATTATTTATTGATCAGATTCGCCACTTGGGATAGGTTTGGCTTTTGGTGTCCCAAGTTACTGGTTTATCTTGAATCCCAAATTGAGGAAATTTTGACTTTCCTTTTTGAAGTTTGCGAACCAAAAATTCTGAATAAGAAATTCTGTTAACCCGGGGGAAGGTGTTAGGCAACCCTAGATTTCGTGGTTCTAGCACAGTCGCTTAAACTAATGTAATTGGCCTATTATCTGATTTTAATACATGTTTTAGTCTATGGTACAATTTTAACTTTATAACCGCTTTTATTTAATTTTTAAGGAAGATTGAACATTGTTTAAAACGTGTCTTTGGATCGCGTCACATGAAATGCACCCGCAATCCGAAACACATTTTATTCAACGTTTTAGGATTTGAATTTGGGTCACATGAAATGCACACCCGAGTTTAGGAAGGTAAAACTATTAAATAACGCGCCTAAAGCAACTAACGCGTTGTTAACTTTGCGAGGGCCATGAAAATTTGCTAAATGGAACGCCTCGAATTCTAAGTGTTTTAAAAGAAACAATTAAATGAGGGCCACACATTTGAGGTTTTATTTGGCGCGGCGCACCTCAATTCCATTTTAAGAGGATATTCAGGCTAAAATTCGAAGGGCGATGGACTATTTGTTTTTGTTTGTGTATGGCACACCTCGAGTGGGTAGGCAGGTGAAAGAATTGGGATTCAACCAAATAACCAGATCATAACCTTGTGAAGATGAGAAGGCTAAGATAACTAAAAGCTACTGCAACCATGTAAGTACCGTAAACAAGCAATCCTGAACATAGAAAGATAAGTTACACAACTAATGGAAAATTAGTCACTACAAGCCTTAAAGTTGTTCCACTGTAGAGAAATAGAAGATGAAGACAATTTTTTTCAATCAAGGTGCACGCATCCAAAAGAAAATGGATGAAGACATTAGCATTTATGAACTTCGACAATATAAATACTTCATCAATATGGCTTTAACAACTGACATTAGACCTTCAAATATCATTGCCTTATAAATTATTATATGACATTTATTTGCATTATTTTGAGGACAATTTCACTAGCATAGGTTTACAACGGGATCTTCCAAAAGTAGAATGCACGCGAATGTAAGATTTTGGCCATATGCACCATTGAAAATAACACAGGAATACTACGTGCATCATTTGGAAACTTAAATCAAATTTCTAAGCAAAACAAAACAACTGATCTGGGAAGTAAAATACAAATAATCATGAGGTAGTGTATATGTTGCAGAAATGTGAGTCTTGTACACATCATCTTAGCTATCTCAGTTGCCTATAACACCATTCAAGAACCATGCACCATTCCAAACATGTATTGTTTAGTTACTACAACTTATCTTTACATTTTAACTACCAAATCATGACGAAGAATCCAAGTCATAAACATTAAGCCATTTCCTAAGCCAATATGCAAAACAATAACTTAAAATCTAAAGATGCCCATATTTCAAACCAACCAACAAATCGGCATATACGAGCAATATCGATTCAAAATTAAAACAAGGAATCAAATTAAAATTTATTAAACCAATTCCATGTAGCTGCTCTCATGCTTCGATAATTTGACTAACTTATATCCATTATTTCCACAGAGAATTAACAGAAAACTCATCATAACCTAAGATCATCCGGAGTTTATGAATGACTTAATTTTTATTATCATTTTAAGGTCGAACAATTACAGAGCATTTGTGTTTACCTATTAGGCGAAGGAAACAACGGAATCGAGCCAAATCGAGGCTCGAAGAACAGTGAGGACGAAGCTCAGCAAGAGACTCTAGCAAACAGCAATAGATTTCAAACTTAATAGCTTCTAAAAATCTGACAAATATTCAAGCTTCACCGATTCGTAGTAGTCGATTCATCTTCAGTTTTCCTTGAAATTCACTCTTTTATTTTGTTTTTATTTTGAATTTTGGCATCTCAGATCTCGAATTCAAACATTTTAATTCAGATTTTTTTGTCTTTTCTTTTTCTCAATCGGCTTCATATACGGTGGGAATTGTATTACTAGGGGTGTGTGTGTGGGTGAATGAAAATGGAGGTGTGAATTAGAAGAAAAAGGCAGCTAAGTTTTCTGACCAAGAGCAAGGGTGCCTTCTCTGTTGTGTGTCTATTCAGAAGCCAAGAACGAGAAGGAAGGGTTCTGATTTTAACGAGGGGGAAGGGATTGGGCCAAATTGGTTTTGGGTTGGGGAATTAATTTTGAGGGGAACAATTTGGGCTGAATTGGGGTGTTAAAAAAAGGCCCAAGTGTCATGACCCCAATCCCGGTCGTGATGGCGCCCAACACAATTGCTAGGCAAACCCGACTATATAACGCTCAAAACTCAACCACATAACCCATTTCCAGTTTATAGCATTAAATTATCAAATAATATAGTTCCAACCAGGGATAGTAGACAGAAATAGTACGGAAATCATAACGACTGCCAGTAAAACTCCCAAAGACCTGGGGTCATGAGTCTAGAGCCTCTAAGATAACAAAATAATAAATCCTTAGTAATACTAATGTTCAAAAATGCGGAAATAATAAAGGGATAGGGGAGGAGTCGGGTCCTGCGAACGTCAGGCAGCTACCTCGACAACTCCTGAGAAGCTCTGAAGCAGCAAATAGCTCAACTATGCTCCCGAGACACCTGAATCTGCACACATGGTGCAGGGAGTAAAGTGAGTACTTCCAACTCAGTGGTAATAGACATATATAATGACTGAAAGTATGAAATCCCGAAAATACCACAATGTAAAGCTAACACTAACAATTTAGCATAGTTAACGGTGAAATGGCAACAAAATAGAAACAACTAGATCAGATAAACATCAAAACATGAATACAATGCAATACACGTGACCGGTGCGACGTACAACCCGATCCATTTGGGTACCCGCGCTCACTGTGGGGGTTCAGACTTCGGAGGGGCTCCTACAGCCCAAGCGCAATATCATCGTAGCACTCGCTGCGGCGTGCAGCCCGATCCACACTCAGTCCAGATATATGCATATAAGCCACACATGCACAGTCAAGTTTATCATTTTCAGTTCCAATTATTAGGAATTATAGATTAAGTATTTAAAACTTAAGAAATTTACTAATCATTTTGAGACAGTGTTTAACTCAGGACTGATATCATTAAAATATGCTAAGCATCATGGAAACTGTGATACTAATCCCTAAGGGATCCAAATAATCGGCACGCAACCCAAATATACTCATAACAATCCAAGTAGGATGTTTACTAATCCGTCTATAGTCCAAAGCACAGCTTGGACACCACTCGGGGCGGACTAAGCCACAAACCCCAATCATAAGCGACCCCGCACTCGTCATGGAGTGCGTGTCTCGCCTCAATATAGCATCACAGTGTGATAAACCAGGGTTTCAAACCCTCAGGTCATCATCTACATCTATTACTCACCTCAAGCCGGCCACAAGACTAGTCCGCTATGCCTTTTTCTCTCGAATCCGCCTCCTCGCACATCGAATCTGGTCAAAACCACAACGAATACATTACAACAGGCTAAAGAAACATAACCCAATCGAAAAAACTCGAAAAACACCAAAAATCACGAAGTTGGCAAAACCTGAGCCCTAGGCCCACTTCTCAAAAAATTACAAAATTTACATCACCAGATTCCTCATCTCTCCACGAGTCTATACATATCAAATTTACTAAACTCGGAGTTCAATTGCCCTTTCAAAACCCAATTTTAAACTCCCTTAAGTTCCAAGACCTAACCTCCATTTTTACCCTCTAATCCCTCGAATTTCAGTGATTAATCCATGTTTTTACACCATAATAACATATTCTGAGTCTAATAATTCATACCTGATGAAACCCCTTCGAATTCTCTTCAAAATCGCCTAAGGATCGCCTAAGTTCGAAGTTCAAAATGTTTTCTTCTCTCTAAAAAAAAATCGTGAAACACTGTTCACTAAAACCCCTGCCAGGTTTTGCTTCTGCGGTCACGCTACCACCTATGCGGGACCGCTTCTGCGGCCAATGATTGCTTATGCAGTTTTCACTTAAAATGCCGGACTTCGCTCATGCGACTCAATATCCGCTTATGCGGTTCCCTACTGACCGCTTCTGCTGTATAATGTCCGCTTATGCGGACCCGCTGAAGCGACCCCTATCCGCTTATGCAGAAATACCCTGGCCACGCCTACCCACTTCTGTGACCTCCCCGCCGCATCTACGGAACCACTTCTGCGGCTCCTTTTCCGCAGATGCGGAAATACCAGAAGACAGAAAGATCAGACCTGCAACAATGCTTCAAACTTCCCTTTTAACCACCCGAAATCACATCGAGGCCCCCGGGACCTCAACCAAAGGCTCCAACACACCCTACAACCTTATTCAAACTTGTTCCAATCCTCAAAACACGTCAACCAACGCTAAAACCATTCGTATTCAAGCCTAAGTTTCTTCAAAACTTCCGCAATACGCATTCGATCAAAAACCCGACCAAACGACGTCCGAATGACCTGAAAATTTGCAGACATATCCAAAATCACCTAACGAAGCTACTGCAATTCTCGAAATTCCATTCTGACCCTCGGATCAAAATCTCACCTATCAAGCGGAATTCGCCAAAATTCAAACTTCGCCAATTCAAGCCTAATTCTACACCGAGCCTCCAAAATCAATTCTGATCGCACTCCTAAGTCACAAAATCATTCCCCGAAGCTAACCAAATTATCAAAATTCACATCCGAGCCCTCTAACTATATAGTCAACTTCCGGTTGACTTTTTCAAAACAAGCTTCCTTCTAAGAGGCTAAGTGCCTCATTTCCAACTAAAACCAATTCAATTCTATCCGATCCATTCAAATACTGATATTGAAACATAGAGCAATATAATATGGGGGAAACGGGGCGGTAACTCACGTGACGATGGGCCGGGTCGTCACACCAAGTTCCGAATTTAGACCCAATTAATTAAACTCATTATTTCCTTTTCTTTTCTTTTTCTTTAATTGAAAATCCTAGAAATTAAAATTCTAGATTATCTAAAAATATGAAATTAAACTAATTAACTAATTACAAAAATTATAAAAGCTACTTAATCCCAAATTAAAAGAGAAAAATTAATAGCCTAAAAATAAAAGGCAAAAGTATAAATGAAGCATTTTTGTGATTTTCATTTTTTAATAAAACAAATAATTAACTAATTAATCCTAAAAATGTAAAAATAAAGCCTAAATGCCATGCATGATATTTTGGTATTTTTTATGATTTAACTAAAAATTAAACATGCAAGAAAAATGCAAACAATTAATAAAATCTATAAAAATTCCTAAAAATGGCAAATAATAAACAAAAATCTATTTTTCTTGGGATTTTATAGGAGTATTTTGTATAGGGCAAAAATTATGTGCTTACAGATATACTTACACATGTGACATACGTGTGAAGAAGATAAGTCTCAAGGATCAGCAACAATATCTTCTGAGTTGATCGAAAAGGTTGCATAGGATAAGGAGTTGAAGTCTCCTTATGTGAAGAGAACTACATCTGGATCAAGGATAAGGATTGGAGTTTGAATTGTTCTAGGACTTGAATTTGATGAAGGATCAGCAATTCGAGTTTTAATCAAACTCTAATTACTAACTTTATAAATAATAACGGTTGTTCTCTTTTACAGTTGATTACTCATACGCAGAAGTTAAACTAAATTGAGAGCAAAAGAGCTAGGCGATTTTGCAAGCAATTTGTGTGTGATTCAAGTGTGCAAATCTGAAGCTACATGAACCAGAGTGAAGTTGATTATTGATTAACTTCTGATCTTAATAGTTAAATTTTTTTGTGAAGTTGATTATTGATTAACTGAATCATGTTTTCACTTGTAGTTGCCCCAGTGGCCATGAGTAATAATTAACATTTGGGATTCATATAATATGCAACTTTTCGATGATGCCAAAAAGGGAAAGAGATATTGTGCTTTACTTTGTATTCTGAAATAAAGTGATATTTATAACCTGATTAAACCTGGTCCTTAATGATAAGTTAAATTAAAGT
>MU769253.1:55542-102208 GCA_026770625.1 Nicotiana glauca
CATGAACCAGGTCCATCATGTGAGACACAATGTTTATATACTTACACATGTGACATATGTGTAAAGAAGATAAGTCTCAAGGATCAGCAACAATATCTTCTGAGTTGATCGAAAAGGTTGAATAGGATAAGGAGTTGAAGTCTCCTTATGTGAAGAGAACTACATCTGGATCAAGGATAAGGATTGGAGTTGGAGTTGTTCTGGGACTCGAATTTGATGAAGGATCAGCAATTCAAGTTTTAATCAAACTCTGATTACTAACTCTATAAATAATAATGATTGTTCTCATTTACAGGTGATTGCACATACGCAAAAGTTAAACTAAATTGAGAGCAAAAGAGCTAGGCGATTTTGCAAGTAATTTGTGTGTGATTCAAGTGTGCAAATATGAAGCTACATGAACCAGAGTGAAGAACCAATTCCATTGTTTCTTTCTTTATTTCTAGTTCAATTGTAGTAGGTGTTTTCATATTGTACCTTTCAGCTTTATCTAGAAGCAATTGTATTAGGTACTTTGGGTATTCAAGTTAGAGTTAACTTGAAGGTGTCGCAACAGTTGATAATGTGTGCTACACTGGGATTAAAGTTTAATCCTTAGGTTTACAAGAGTTTTGTAAATGCTGTTTTGGCTCAGTGATTTTAGTGGAAGTTTGGGAAAATCCTACTAAGTAGTAGGTCGTGGTTTTTTCACCTTTTGAGCTAGGTATTTTCCACGTAAAAATCTATGTGTTCTTTATTTTATGCACTCTTAATTCCGCAAATAGTCATAGTAAGTACATTTAGAAGAACCAGGTTCTTCTAGTGTAAAAATTAGGTACCACACAAATCACCCCCTGTCTTGTGTGGTATTGACATTTAGAACATCAATTGGTATCATAACGGGTTATCCTTGAAGGGGCTAACACCTTAGGAGAAGATCAATAATGAGTGCACCACCTGGGAACTGAGAAGGGCAATCCACTACTAGGCCTCCACTTTTCAATGGTCAGTACTATTCTTGGTGGAAGAACAGAATGAGAGATCACGTTATAGGGAAAAATTATGAACTTTGGGACATAGTCACTGATGGTCCCACTGAGGACCTGAGGAAGTGGGAGAAAAATGCTAAGGCCAAGAAGTGGCTTGTATGTGGTCTAGGACCAGACGAGTACAGTAGGATCCAAAGTTGTACAACTGCTAAGGAAATATGGGACACTCTACAAGTGGATCATGAAGGAACACCTCAAGTGAAAAGATCAAAAGGAACACTTATGTATTCTTAATATGAGAATTTTACTTTGAAAGAAGGAGAAAATATCCAGGAGATGTACACTAGATTCACCACTTTGACAAATGAACTTGAATATCTTGGAAAGATTATCCTTGAAGAAGACAAGGTTGAGAAGATTCTGACAAGAGCTCTGCCAGTCACATGGGAAATCATAATCACTGCCATTCAGGAATCCAAGAACATTGCTACCCTCAGAATAGATGAGCTAATTGGAAATTTAACTGCCTATGAAATGAGGAGACAAACCATGAAGATGGATACCCCCAAAAAGGAGAGAAGTTTAGCTCTCAGAATTGCTGAAGGTGTAGATTTGGAAGATGATGAAGTGGCTATGATCACTAGGGATTTCAAGAAGTACCTGATGAGAGGAGAGGGTTCTTCAAGAGGTACAAACTTCAACAAAATAAGAGCTCCGGAGAAACAGACCAATGAGGGATGTTGCAAGTATGGTAATACTGACTACATGATCAAAAACTGCCCTCAATGGGAAATTGAGTTGAAGAAAGAAAGAGCTTAACAAAGGAACAGGAAGAAGGAACAGGTTCAACCAAAGAGAAACAAAGGTTCAACCAAGGCTATGATTGTTGCTTAGGGAGAAACTTCAGATAAAGACTCAGAAGATGAAGCTGAGGAGGAGCAAACACTAATGGCCATCGGAGAATCAGATGATGAACAAGAGGTCCAAGTGAAAGAGAGGAGCCAAATATGGTATATGGATAGTGGCTGTTAAAAACATATGACTGGGGACAAGGACAGTTCCTTTCACTTGAGGACTTAAAAGGAGGTAATGTCTCCTTTGGTAATGGAAAGAAAGGTGAGATCATTGTAGTTGGAAAGGTAGGGAAGACTGATTCTCATTCCATAGAGAATGTATACCTAATAGATGGTTTGAAATAGAGCTTAATAAGTGTGTCACAATTGTGTGACAGAGGTAACCTTGTGGCTTTTACCTTCACTAGATGTTTTGTGATTAACCTTATCACTGACAAGACTGTTTTGCAGGGAAAAAGAGTTAACAATATTTACATTGTAGATTTGTCAACTCTTTCAGAAAATGAACTCACTTGCTTAAGTGTGTTAGTTAATAATCACCTCCTATGGCACAAACGACTTGGTCATGCCAGTCTAAATCAGCTAAACAAATTAGTCTCCAAGGACTTAGTCATAGGTTTACCTAATATCAAGTTCAAGGAAGATAAATTTTGTGAGGCATATGCAGGGGGGAAGCAGGTAAGGTCATCTTTCAAGTCCAAGAAAATGGTAAGTACGTCCAAGATGTTGGAACTGGTTCATATGGATCTATATGGTCCAATGAGAACCATGAGCAGAGGTGGAAAGAAATATGTAATAGTACTAGTTGATGACTATTTTAGATTCACCTGGGTTTTATTTCTAACTACCAAAGATGAAGCATTTGACATGTTTTCTACATTTGTTAGGAAAACTCAGAAACAATTAGGAAATCAACTTGCATCCATTAGGTCTGATCATGGAACTGAGTTTGAAAACTCTAAGTTTGCTGAGTTCTGTGATGAAAATGGAATATATCACAACTTCTCTGCCCCTAGGACTCCACAACAAAATGGAATAGTTGAAAGGAAATATAGAACTCTTGAGGATATGGCTAGAACAATGTTACTATCTAGCAAATTGCCTCACAACTTCTGGGCAGAGGCTGTAAACACTGCATGTTACATCATAAATAGATGCATGACCAGACCTCTAGTAGAGAAGACTCCCTATGAGTTACTTAAAGGGAGAAAACCAAATATATCCCATCTTAGGGCATTTGGTTGCAAATGCTATGTGCACAATAATGGAAAAGACTGCCTAGGAAAGTTTGATCCCAGAAGTGATGAGGGAGTATTTTTGGGATATTCTTCACATAGCAAAGCTTATAAAGTTTTTAACAAAAGAACTCTGTGTGTAAAAGAAAGTGTGCATGTAGTATTTGATGAACCTAACATTCTTTCTGAGAGACATGAACATGAAGATGAAGCCATTGGACTGGTCAAAGACTTGGCTGAAGCATCAGCTCAAGTCAAAGTGACACCTACAGAAGGAATAGGTGATGGACCAGGTTCTTCCTTACAGGGCAACCTGACATGGGGAAGAAGTCAAAGAGGATTTGAAATAAACTCTTTGAAGGAACCTGTTCATGAACCAGTTCCTCATCAAATGGCTGAAACATCCAGCAGAAGCCAGTTGGTTGTAAAACCTCACAAGTATCAAAGTTCTCATCCCATTAAGAACATTATTACTGATCCAACATCTGGAGTCAAAACCAGATCACAATTAAAGAATCTATGTGCTTTTGATGCTTTTTTATCTATCATTGAACCTAAAAATATTGTTGAGGCTTTGCAGGATACAGATTGGGTGAATGCAATGTAGGATGAGCTAAACCAGTTTGAAAGAAGTCAAGTTTGGCACTTAGTTCCAAGAGCCAAGGATAGATCAGTCATGGACACTAAATGGGTCTTTAGGAACAAACTTGATGAAGATGGAACTGTCACAAGGAACAAGCCAAGGTTGGTGGTCCAAGGTTACAGCCAAGAGGAAGGAATAGACTATGATGAGACATTTGCTCCAGTTGCAAGACTAGAGGCAATCAGACTTCTCATAGGCTTTGTAGCACATATGGAATTCACTCTTCATCAAATGGATGTCAAAAGTGCCTTCCTGAATGGCTACTTGAAGGAAGAAGTGTTTGTGAAACAACCTCCAGGGTTTGAAAGCAAAGAATGTCCTGAACATGTGTACAAGTTGGACAAGGCTCTCTATGGACTCAAATAGGCACCAAGAGCATGGTATGAAAGACTGTCAAAATTCCTACTGGAGCATGGGTACAAGAGAGGTAAAATAGATAGTACCTTATTCTTAAGGGAAAAAGGTAAAGACCTTCTTATTGTACAAATTTATGTTGATGACATAATCTTTGGGGCCACGACTGACAAGCTAAGCAAAGATTTTCCAAAACTAATGGGAAGTGAATTTGAAATGAGCATGATGGGTGAGCTTAACTTTTTCTTAGGGTTGCAGATCAAACAAAGCCAAAATGAAATCATGATTCACCAGCAGAAGTATACAAAAGAACTAATCAAGAAGTTTAAAATGGAGGATTATAAAGAAATAGATACATCTATTGCAACTGCCACTAAATTAGATATTGATGAACCTGGTTCATAAGTTGATCAGAAGTTGTACAGGGGTATGATTGGTTCACTTTTGTATCTTACTGCCAGTAGACCTGAATTGTTTTCAGTGTAGGTCTATATTCTCGATTTCAGGCAAATCCAAAAGAGTCTCACTTGACTGTTGTCAAGAGGATATTGAGATATCTGAAAGGAACTACTGAATTGTGTCTTTGGTACCCTAAAGGTAGTAATTTCAATCTAGTAGGATATGCTGATGCTGACTATGCAGGTTTCCTAGCGGATAGAAAAAGCACCTTAGGTATGGCACACTTCCTTGGTTCATGTATTGTATCATGGGCTACCAAGAAGCAAAATTCAGTAGCCCTATCTACTACTGAAGCTAAGTATGTGGCTGCAGTTTCTTGTTGTACTCAATTACTATGGATTAAACAACAATTGGTAGATTTTGGAATTGAAGTGGGATGCATACCAATATTTTATGATAACACTAGTTCTATAAGTATGGCAAAGAACCTTGTTCATCATAAAAGGACCAAGCACATAGATGTTAGACACCACTTCTTGAGAGATAATTATGATAAAAGGATTAATCTCAATAGAATTATGTGCTACTGATAAACAAATAGCTGACATCTTCACCAAAGCACTGAATAGGGAAAACTTTGAAAGGAACAGGTTGGAATTAGGGATAATTAAGATCACCTAAAAAGGAACCAGTTCAGAATGCAATGAAAAACAAAACATTTTTGGTTAGAAGTTCTGACTTTATGTAAATATCTAGGCTAATTCTTACTCAATCTCATACTCTAATCAGAATACTCATATGACGTGTGTTTATATTAATTAATTGATCTCTTACAAAGTTTTTTTTTCTATTCTGATATGTGAGGCATAATCAAGAGAAGTTCTACTTAAAGAACCTGGTTCATCAGTATATGCTCATGAGAAAAGGTCAGGTATGTTTCTATACTTTGCACAATTAGAAAAATAAATATTTCAATTATGAGCAGAAGTCCTATTCAAACCAAACTCCTAAAAATATAACCTTTGAGCATTGAACAAGTTTCATTCTCCTAGAATTCTAAAGAAAACAGTACTTTTTTCCTAAAAACTAGTGTCATCCATTTATCTCTTAAAGACCAGAGTCCTAATGGGATTAGACTCCTAATTGACCACTGCAAAAAGCCTAACGTTACTGCTCCTAATCATACTCTACTTTAAATACACTCCACATACTCCTATTTTAGTCTGTAACCGTCATTAAGTGCTAAACCTCTGATCATACTCTTTCTCTCTAAAAATCTCCAAAATCTCCAAAACTTTCCAGAAATCCTTCACCGTGACTAATCCTCAAGAAAATCCAGGAACTCCCCCACCTGTATCTCCCAACACATCCTCATCTGCACCCCCTAGCGACAACCCTAAACCTAGACTCCGCCGGCAAAAGATGTTGGCAAGAAAGACTGTAGCTACTGGTGTTCTGAGAACGGCTCTAAACAAAAAATTGAGAGCCAACCAGAAAAAGGAGAGCTCTGAAAAGGAATCATCTGACTCAAGTTCTGAGTCTGAAGCTTTTATTTCTGCAAGCGATAGAGAAGAACGTGGGTCTTCTGACTCAAACAAGAATCAAGAAAACCTTAGGGAGGTAAATACATGCTATGTTTTTCTGATGTAGTCGAGAAAGTGGACAATAGGTTTGTGTTGGTGGGTTCTGTGAGATATGTAAATGAGGGAGAGTCGAGTAGAAAGGGAAAGAAAAAGAAAGATAAAATTCTTGCCATTTGTGGAGGAATAGAGGAGGGTGGCAACAAGCCAGGGGGAAGTGAATCTGGGGAGGCTGCTGAAGGTCTTGTACACCTGAGTGAACAACAAGATGACCTAGTTCATCTGTGGAAGAAACCTTGGATGATATTCTGAAGAAGGTTGGAGCAAGCTATGATCCCAAGAAGCGCAAAGCTACTTCTCAAAAAGCTCCAACCGCCTCTAAGTCAACAAAGAAGAGCAATGTGCCATCTCCTAAGTCTACTGTCCCTTCAGCACCAAAGGTGAAAGCTACTAGAAGCAGGGTAAAGCAAAGTGAGGCTGAGTTGCATAAAGCATTAGAGACAAGCAAGAAAAAGAAGAAGGAAAAGGGAAAAACTAAAGTTGTGAAAAGTTCTGTGGCTGCAGAAGAAGAGGAGGAGGGGATGGAACTGGTCCATCAGGAAAGAGGTACAACTGAGGAGATTCCCACTCCTACACCAAAGAGATCCAAGACTTCTACCAAGAAGTCTTCAAAATCTGTATCTACTGAACCCTCCATGGCAAAAAGAATCAGGTCTGCAGTCAAAGGAAAACAAGTGAAAGTTTCTGAAGAAGAAGAAGCATGGAGTGGAGAGGAAGAACAAGAGGAATCTGAAAAGGAACATGACATATTTGTCCTCTTTGGCAGGAGAAAGATCTTGAAAGGAAGAATTCTGAAAGACCTGGAGGATCCAGACATGAAAAGATTGGTTGATGCCCTGGATGCACAAGGGTGGAAGGACATGGTTCTTCAACTGGATGGCAGGCTGGCAAGAAAAGAGCTAATCGAGTTTATAAAAAATGCCACAGTGGTGAATGGGGATGTTACTAGCTTGGTGAGGGGAGTAGAGGTGCAGTTTGATGCACCTAAATTGGGCAGAATTCTAGACATACCCTATGAGGGCTATGATGACTATACTAGACAAAGGTGGCCTGGTCTAGATTTTCTCCCTTCTGCTCTCCAAATCACCAGAAATTTTTGTGATACCAAGTCTGCTGAAGAAGTGCCTGAGGCTAGGTTTGTGCAAAAGAGTGAAATGAAGCCTGAGCACAAGGTGCTCTTTGAGTTTGTAAACAAGTGTTTGCTGCCCAGACAGGAGAGAAGGCACACTGCAAATTACATGGACCTGGTCCTTCTGGAGTGTCTTGTGAGAGGAAAGCAGATTAACTGGCCTGCTTTTATTGTCAAGATGCTGGATAGAGTCATCAATGGCTCCAAGGCCCATGCCACACCTTATGGGTTTATACTGACAACTATCTTGGCCAAGTTAGATGTGCCATTGAAAAAGTGGGAGATGACCTCCAGCAAAGAGCACTTTGGAATCAAAACTCTGCAGGCTTGTGACTATCTGCTAAGTGTAACCCCAGTTGAACCTGGTTCATCCTTGAAGATTCCTGTGAACAGCAAAGTTAGGGCATTGGTTCTAGAGTGTGGAATAAAAGATGCAGAAATTGCTAGGCTCTAGGCTCGCATTGCTGAACTAGAAAGTGAAAGAAATGGCCTCAAAGCTGAGCTAGCAAAGGAAAAAGAAAAGAGTGAAGGGATGCTTCAAACAATGCTCAATCTTCTTCAATCCCAACCCCCTTGTTCCTCCAACCCTAGAACCAGTTTAGAAACCCCCTCAGTGACCCAGATTCGGGACTTTTCTCTATTTTTTGCTCATGGTTGGATGTTTGTTTTTCTTTTTGTGATCTGTTTTGTAGAAACACCTCCTAATCAATGACAATGTGCTTTGTTTTCTCTTGTTCTATGAAACTTCTGATCTTAATAGTTAAATTTTTGTGAAGCTGATAATTGATTAACTAAATCATATTTTCACTTGCAGTTGCCCCAGTGGCCATGAGTAATAATTAACATCTGGGATTCATATAATATGCAACTTTTCGATGATGCCAAAAGGGGGAAGAGATATTGTGCTTTACTTTGTATTCTGAAATAAAGTGATATTTATAACCTGATTAAACCTGGTCCTTAATGATAAGTTAAATTAAAGTGTGAAAATTAAGCTGAGTTCCACAGGGTCTCTGATCAATAAAAGCACAGAGTTTGTCATCATCAAAAAGGGGGAATTTGTTGGCCCAAGTTCAGATGAAGTTTTGAAGATTGACAAAATGAACTCAGTCATGAACCAGGTCCATCATGTGAGACACAATGTTGATATACTTACACATGTGAAATACGTGTGAAGAAGATAAGTCTCAAGGATCAACAACAATATCTTCTGAGTTGATCGAAAAGGTTGCATAGGATAAGGAGTTGAAGTCTCCTTATGTGAAGAGAACTACATCCGGATCAAGGATAAGGATTGGAGTTTGAATTGTTCTAGGACTCGAATTTGATGAAGGATCAGCAATTCGAGTTTTAATCAAACTCTGATTACTAACTCTATAAATAATAATGATTGTTCTCTTTTACAGGTGATTGCACATACGCAGAAGTTAACCTAAATTGAGAGCAAAAGAGCTAGGCGATTTTGCAAGTAATTTGTGTGTGATTCAAGTGTGCAAATCTGAAGCTACATGAACCAGAGTGAAGAACCAATTCCATTGTGTCTTTCTTTATTTCTAGTTCAATTGTAGTAGGTATTTTCATATTGTACCTTTCAGCTTTATCTAGAAGCAATTGTATTAGGTACTTTGGGTATTCAAGTTAGAGTTAACTTGAAGGCGTCGCAACAGTTGATGATGTGTGCTACACTGGGATTAGAGTTTAATCCTTAGGTTTACAAGAGTTTTATAAATGCTGTTTTGGCTCAGTGATTTTAGTGAAAGTTTGGGAAAATCCTACTGAGTAGTAGGCCGTAATTTTTTCACCTTTTGAGCTAGGTGTTTTCCACATAAAAATCTCTGTGTTCTTTATTTTATGCACTCTTAATTCCGCAAATAGTCATAGTAAGTACATTTAGAAAAACCAGGTTCTTCTAGTGCGAAAATTAGGTACCACACAAATCACCCCCTCTTGTGTGGTATTGAAGTTTAGAATATTAGTACGCAAATCAAGGCGACTCTAAATGAGGTTTTCAAGGCCTCGGAGACACAGAATTCAATTAAAACAGGTGATGATCTTTTGGGTCGTCACATTATAAGCATGGTTTCTATACAAAAATGCAGAACTTATAGACGTAGTTTCTATATGAAATGCGTAACCTATAAATATGATTTCTATATGAAAATGCAGAACTGAAAGCAAGACATGATTGCAGAAGTGTATTAAATACCTATGAACATGATATCTACCCCTTTTGCACAAGATCAAAACTCGCCAAAACCCCAAATCCTAGGGTGTCCAACTCGAATCAGATATAGAGACGAGGAGACAAATAATTGAAGCAGGCTCAAAGGTCTGTTTCAGAGACTTATGAGAAAACAACAGATACAATAGAAAGTTTGAAACAACAAAGTGAAGAAACTAATTTGGAGCATAGTGACGGTAGAAAGAACATGTTTAAGAAAACCTGGGACTTAAACAAGTTCAGAAGAGAGAAGAGGTAGTATAACAATTAAGAAAACAGTAGACGAAACATGTTTAAAGAGAACTCAAACAAGGTCCAGTAAAAAAGGCAAAAAAAGATCTTACGAACTCAGTAGGAGATACATACAGTAGCAGAACACAAAATACTAGAAAAGTATGTCAACAAGACATATAGGAAAAACACAGTAGGACGAACATGTAAGCATGGTGTAGAAACACAGTAGAAAGACAAGGCACAGAAGAACATATATAGTAGAAAATCATAAGAAAGCAGTAGAAACACATGCGTGACAAATATACACAAAGAAAAAGGAAAGAAAAGTCTGAGAAAACATTTTGAGTTTTTGAGAAACCCTAAATCGAAGAGAAGTAATTTTCGAAAGAAAAAAATTAGGGAAAACGTTTAAGAACTCAAGTAAAGCACATGCATAGAACAGATTTAAGAAAACAAATAGAGAAAACCTCGAATAACTAGGGTTTCAGAGGAACCCTAGAATGAGAAAGGCTTGGAAAAGGTCCGATCTAAGTCGGCTAAGTCAGAACCAGGCTCGAAATGCTTTGGATACGCCGAGCTAGGCCGGAGAAGCCATAGAACCTTGAATCGGAGAAAATCTGAATGGACACCATCGAGGTCAGACCTCGAAACTTCAAACACCAAGTGTTTAAGAGTGGAGGGAGGTGGGTATAGGCCATCCATGGCCTGAGAGGCCATGGATTCCGGTGAGATTGATGTTGAAGATGGTGAGAAAGGCTAGGGTTTCAAGAACCTTCGAGAGAGTTTGAGAGAGGAAAGGTATTCAGGGGAGGCTGATAGAATAAAATGAGTTAGGGTTAGGGGGTTTGGTGAATTAAAATGGTAAGGAAAAATCATGTCCGTTGATCAGATTGACCAACGACCTGGATTAAAAGAGGCTTGAGTCGGGTAATTAAAACGGGTTAAGGGTATGGAATTGGGCTGGTCCGGTTGGGATTCAAAAATTAGGTCAATTAGGGGGGTTCAATGTGGCTATAATCGAAATGTAATGGTGCTGCAATTGAAACGAAATGAGGCCAAATTTTAAATAGCCATTTCCCCCCCTTTTATTTTATAAAGATGGTAAAAATAATTTTGAAAGAAAATTAAATGTATTGGATCAGTTAATAATATATAAATATTAATTTAAAAATATTGGAATTAATTTTATAATTATAAAATGCTATTAATTCTCAAAATAGGCTAAAATTACAATTATATGCAATTTGACTTTTAAAAACAAATAAATTTGTAAAAATGTATAAAGATTACCCTAGCTGTATTTTGGTATAAATATGAGAATAAAATAAGTTATTCACCAAGATGATAATTTTGAGAATAATTATTGGTTTTTGTACTGCTAAAATGGGCAATGAATTGATTTTAAAATCTTTAAAAATTGGGAAAAATACTAAAACACGTGGGCATACCTATATATGCATACATATGGTGTTTTGAAAGTATTTTGCATATAAAAAAAATATACAGGGAAAAATTGGGTATCAACAGACCCCACTTCTAGGATTACACTAGATCTGTTGTTGTTGTTGTTGTTGTTGTTGTTGGAATTTCACTAAATTTTGATTTGAACATGCAGTTGTGTTTAGTTATAACTATTGCAATTTATTTGGAACTATTTTTTTTCAAAATCATGGAACATGATTTACACACCACAATTCGTAAAGACTCTCAAAATCACCCAAACTTGATTATCCTACCTGAAATAAATAATTAAACCTGATTAATGCTTAACCGCTCTCGTATATTTTTTTAGTGGAAAAGATAGTGAAAGTCGATAAAAGCAATTTTTCGAAAATGAAAAAAACTTGATAATCATAATATAAGATTTTGGTGGTGGATGTTTCTTCATCTTATTACCCTGATCCTCTTATTATTTTAACTTAGTTATAGTTCCTTTCAACTATATGCAATAATAGGAAAAGTAGGTATTTAATGGGTAGCTAGGTATTTAATTCTAGTGGGTAGATGAAGTCCTTTTACAAATATAAAAAAATGGGTAAATTTTTAAAATCTAAAAGTTTCCAAGTTATAGATTTTAAGTGAAAAATTGGTTCAAAGCACTTTTTCAAATTTTAAAATCCATTTTCAATTCGATCGTGGACCTCTTTGAAAGCTCTCGTAGTATCCTCGGCAATCGTCTGAAGCTTGATATGAACATTGGACACGTTAGACCCTATTTCCTTTGAAATGTCATGGATTTTGCCAATGGTAGTATAAGTGGTGGAGCGCAATTCCTCGATGGTAGATAATTTTTCATCAATACTAGACAACTTTTCCAAGAGATTTGAGCCAGGCACACTAGGCCGAGCGGGACAGAGATTGACTTTGGAACTGGACGGGGCATGCTTAGGTTCACATTACGGTTTCTTTATCAAGAACTCGTTGACAACAACATAGCGCATACTAGCAAAGGCTCTAAAGTTATAACACTTAGAGATGGTGAGACATGGAAAGTTTGAGAGGGATATATTGAGTGCTTCAAGAAGATGTGTCATTACTATGCCATAAGGGAGACTTAAAGGGTCATCAGAACTCTCAATCATGAAGTTGATTACCTACGAGGACAGTTTCACCTTGTATTTGTTAAGAAGACAGTAGACTCGAAAGGTATCTCTTTGAGATAAATGTAATGACCCGACCGATTGTTTTGTGTATTTGAGCCCCGTTTTCCTTTTTAAAGATATATGTATATGTATTTGTGATCTTATGACTCGAGGGGATAGTTAGTTTATGGGGAAGTTGCGAAATGATTTGGATTCCTTGGTTCTTAGTTTAGAAGCTTAAGTTAGAAAATGTTGATCAAGGTTGACTTATGTTGAAATGACCCAGAATGGTATTTTGATGGTTCCAATAGGTTTGTATTGTAATTTTAGACTTAGGCATACACCTCAAATTGAATCCAGGGTTCCTAGGTTGATTTGGCTTATTTTTCAGAAAGTTGGTAATTTGAAGGTTTAAAAACATCATAAGTTTGACCGTAGGTTGATTTTATGGCTACCGGGTTTGGATTATGGCATCTGGACTTGAAATAGGTCCATTTTATTATTTAGAACTTGTCTGCAAAATTTGACAGTTTGATACGAATCGGACGTTTGCTTGTGTTTTTATCGATTCTTGAGTTCATTGTGAAATTTTATGTGTTTTGGTGCCCAATTTGTGGTTTCAGATATGATTTTAGTAATTTGATCGTGCAAGCGAATTCATATGATATTTTTAGACTTGCGTAGATTTTTTGTGTAGAGCTCCGAGGGCTCGGGTGAGTTTTCGTGTTTCAGATTGGATTGAACTTGTTCTAGGTTGCTGGTGCTGCAGTTGTTGCACTTGCGAGCACTAGCATCACAATTGCGATATTGGAAAGGTATCTCAGGTATCGCAATTGCGACACCTTGATCACAATTGGGAAGGTTGGCTTTTGGCTGGGCATCTCACTTTGCGACCATTTGGCTGCATTAGCGAAAGGGGGTTGACCTCGCATTTGCGACATTTCCCTGAGTTGTCAGGCTCCGCATTTGGGATGTGTTTTTCCCATTTGCGAGGCTTCGCAAGGTCTTATTTGCGATTTCTGCAGCTGAACAAAGTAATAAGATTTCGGGACTTAGCTTCATTTATCACATTTTAGAACACTAGACTCGGTAGAAGGCAATTTTAAGGAGGGATTTTTTTACACAACTATTGAGTAAGTGGATTTTGATTTAATTTAAATTATATTACATGATTGTTTATGAGATTTAACATCAAAATTATGAGAATCTAAGAGAATTTTTGGGGGATTTTGACTATGTTTTGAAAAATAAAAAATTGAGATTTGACAGTAGAATTGGACTCGAATTTAAAAATAAAATACATATATAGACTCATGGGGTTATGGTAGTCGAGATCTAGACTTGGAATCATGTTTTGATCGGGTTGGCCCGAGGTTGACTTTTGGAAAATTGTGTAAAGATCTCAACTTTAGTTATTAGAATTGATTTTCTCTTGCATTGTTTGATGATATTAAGTCATATTTGAGCCGGACGGAGGCGAATTTTAAAGAAAAAGCTCTTTTTGAGTATTGATCCAGCCTAATTAAGATAAGTATCTTGTCTAGCTATGTGTAGCAAAACTACCTCATAAGATTTAAGTATCTGGCCTAATTTTGTGTGGGAAGATTAACCCGTATGATTCGGTTTGATTGTACTATTCGAATTATGTGGAAGATGTGTACATGAGGTGACAAGTTTGTACACGAGCTTATATATAAAAATTGACCGGTTTAGACTCTTTGGTTACTTATATGCATTTAATTGAAGTTGTTATTACATTGAATATCTTTCATTGTTGAGTTTATTCTTCCGTTTCATTATTGTTGTTGAAATTCTTGTATACATTGTTGTTGAGTCGTGGGCTAAGCATTGTTCCAATATTGGTATTGTTGTTTTGGCAATGTTGTGGCAAATGGGCACGTATGGTACGAGTTGATTATTATATTGTGATGAGATGCGCATGCGATTGCTAAGGGTGGTAATATTGATGTGCATGTGGCGAGATAAGATGATTTTATGCGTGTGTTGTTAGTAAGAGAAATTATTTCATTTTAAAGCGCACACAGCGAGATAAGGGGACTAAGCTATTTACACTTTACATAAATTTCTTAGCTATTTATACTTTACATAAATTTCTTAGCTTTTTAGTAAAAAAAATAGATTAATCCCCGTTGCAAAAACCATGTCTCCAACATGTTTGGCTTGGAATTAGACAATAATAACAACAACATATCAAGTGTAATCTTACACGTGGGGTCGAGGATGATAGTGTGTACACAAACTTTACCCATATCTTGTGAAGGCAAAGAAGTTATTTTCGATAACTTTTCGCTTAAAAAAAAAGCTTTTTAAAGCAGATTTAAAAAAGAAAAACAGTAGTGAAGAAGCCATGTTAAAATAACTTAAAATTAGAAAGTAATGGAAAATATTGGAATTTAATAAATATATGAAAATTCCAATACCGTCAATGCTTCAAACTATATACTGGTTCTAAATTAACAATATAACATTTGCAGAATGCAATGACTGACACACAAATGTACCTCCCTTTATAAACTAGAACGCTAGAAGAAGAAGAGCGAGGAATTAAAGAAGCACTGATTGAAGAAAGACTAACACAAAACATGGGCATAAGCTAGAACGACGAACTGATGGCAACCCCTAAAAAATAATCTTACGTTACTAATTAATTTTTTGTATGTATTTATTGTAGGACTCCAATAGAGCTTAGTATGTATTTTACACCCAGTACGAGTAGGTCTTGATCCAACCGCCAACATCGTTTTTAACAAATATGAGTCTTCATTTCCAATTATATTGTTTATCCAAAAAAAATAAAATTTCGGTCAAAGCTTTAATTTAGAAGAACTTGGGTTACTGATAATCAAAGAATAAATAAAGGAAAATGATCTTTGTCAACAATAAAATAATCAGAAGAAAGCAAAGTAAACCAATGTATTCAGATAATATTTTTTGTGTGCTTACAAATGACCCATTCTCTTCCTTTTATAGCTATTTTCTAGATATACATTTTCCTTTTGTCATAATAAGGATATTATAGACAATTAAAGACATTAAATGTTACGTTATACAATCATTGAGATTTAATACCGATTCTCTACCGTTTTTAATATTTAATGCTTATTTAATATTGTATCTGTACTCTTTCGTGCTGTCAGATTCATTCTCCTTGATTTTTGGACATAAATAGGTACGAGCGTTGAATCTTTTGAATAACCGCCCGTGCCTCTTCATGTGCCCCTGCTCGTATCTCGTGCCTCTTTGCTAATCATTATCCTTTGACCAGCCTCCATGTCATGACACGTCTTCTTTCAATCACTTTAATATGCAAACTCAATTTTACCTAGTACAGATAGTCCCCCCACTTGCCATTTATTCATCAATTGAATATTTGGGAAGTGCATTTATTTACAGCGGTAATTTTTGTCAAAATTAATGCTATGACAGAATCAACGCTTCATTTGTCATTTCCATTTAATGCCCTTCACACGTGGCACCTTTTTACTGGTTCTGCAAAGTTGCAACATTTTTAAGGCTTTTTCACGGCTTCACTAATCACGAAGCGTCAGTTCTCATCATTGCGCTTTTTTCTTTGATGGTTGCTTCTCAGTATAAATATAGTTTTCTTCTTTGTCTTTACCACATAAAGTTTTCTGAATATCTAATACTCAAATCTTTGTTTGCCTCTTCCTTCCTCCTCGTACTAACATGTCTTCATCAAACCCTAACCCTAAAAGGGTCCCCATAGTTGACAGCTTCCCTAATACCCCTAGTAGGAGTAGAAGAGGGGGTAGGCTCCGTAATTTAGGATCTTCATCTCTGCATGGTTCTTCGCATCCTTCGCCTAGTTCCGACCTTTCTTCTAAAACTAGAGGTTCTCTTTCACACAAATCTTCTTCTAGCGGTAAGAAATCTTCTGAACCTCTCCGTGAGCCTCTAGTGGTGCGGAACTATCTTTCTATAATGACAGATACTCTCTCAGGAATCAAGTATCTTCCCTAGATCATGCTGATAGCTATCCCACTCAAATCACTGAAGGTTTGATTTCTTTACTTCGTAGGGACTGCCACTGGAGTCATGATTTTCCTATCATTATTCCCAATCCAAATCAAAGAATCACCTCTTACTTAACCGGATTTTCCTTTGTCTATATGTATCCTTTCACATTAGGATTCAAGCCTGTTATTGATCCTGTTATTCTCGAGTTCTGTCATTTCTTTGATGTTTGCTTAGGTCAGATTGGCCCAATAGTATGGCGGGTTGTTGCCTGTTTGAGGCATTTAACCAATATGGCCGGTGTGCCTTTTACTTTCTCCCATCTAATTCATCTTTACTCCCCCATACTCTTTGGCAATGGTATTTTCACTCTAGTAGCAAGGAGCAAAAGAGTTCTGGTTAGTCCAGAGAATGACAGAGACCGTGGCTGGTATGCCCGGTTTGTTGCTGCTCCCACTATTGGTTTGGTGGGTGATGGAAATGTTCCCTTCCCCGAGAAGTAGAATTTTGCACGTGAGTAATTTTCTCGTACCTTTTTTCCCTTCAATTTTGATGATTATTTATTCTAATTTTCCTTTTCTTTTCCAGCGACCATGGGAGTTGTGGACGATGGTCCCAATTTCCGTATTTGGGTAGGAAAGTTGTTGAATAGTGCCCCAATGGAGGGTAGATCTTGGAAGACTCTTTCCCAACGATTTGGTTGGAAAGTGAAAATTAACGGTAAGAGTTTTTTTTAATTGCCTTTTTTTAAACTTATTTTATCCTTTTTTATCAGGATTTGCAGTTCGAGGGATTATTGCCGAGGCGGTCGTGGCTTCTCGTATTTATTTGGAAAGGGTCCAAGAAATAATTTTGGGTTCTTCATCAAAAAGAAAAGTCGTTGATGACCAAGACTCTGAAGAAGAGGAAGATGAAGGCTCCTTGGTAACAAGGCCACGGGCTCGTAGACGTATTATCTCTGATGATGAAGCATTCCCCCGCTGTTCTATTCCTCTTACCGAGTCTGTTGAAGCCCCGGTGGTGATCCCTGATGATGTTGATGATGTTCCCGTTGCTGCTCATGGTTCTGTTGAGCATCTTTTTATCCGCGAGTTTGATAGTGAAGATTTTGGTCCGGTTTCTGATGAAGCACCCCTGACTTCTTTTTCTACTTCTGTTCCTGTGACTTCTTCTTTGCCGATCATGACTGTTTATATTCCTCCCCAAACTGTTTTTACTGCTTCCACTGTTCCTCCTTCAACGATTCCCCCTCCACCTGTTCATCATACTGAGGTTGGTTCCTCAAGTGAAGGTACTGCTATGAGGCAAGTCACCATTGAAGTTCCTGCTGAGGGTAATCTCTTAAGGAAATCAGGTCAAGCAGATGTGTGGCTAAAGCCTTTGATTGGTCCAGTTGAAAGAGCTAAGCTTGAGAGCCACATCTCTTTGACCTTGATGAATGACATAGTGCATGCTTCTTTGAAGGTTCCCCTTTTTTCAAGCTTTACTTTACCCTTCTCCTATTTTCTGAGTTCTCATCTTCCCTTTTCTTTTTTGTTTAGGTCAATTTAATTGGCACGAAGATGATGAAAAAAGTTACTCTTTTAGAGAAATTAATGCGTGACTATCAAATGGAGGCGGATAATTGGAAGGAACAGTGTGACGATCTTCAAATTGATGTGGAAACTTTAGAAGAAAATAAAAGTACCTTGGAGCAGAAGGTAAGGACCTTGACTTCAGAGCAGACAGTTGTAAAAGCTTCCTCAAGTCAAGCAAGTAAAGAAAAGTTGCGTCTTGAAACCTCTTTTTCTGAGCAACTTTCCAAGGCTAGTGAGGAGATTAGATAGTTGAGGGCTCTCTTGGCTAAAAAAGAAGCATATTCTAGTGAACTCGTGCGAACACTAACTCAGACTCAAGAAGACCTCCGGGAATCTTCTGATAAGGTTCGCTTTTTAGAGAGTTCTCATGTTGCTCTCCAAGTTTCTCATGAATCTACCTTGGCTGAAAATGAAAAATTAAGAAATGAAATTGCTGATTGGGAAAGAGATTATGAGATCCTTAAAGATAAAACTGCCATTGAAGTAAGTTGGACATATTTAAATTCTCGCCATGATACCCTCGTTGAAGGTATCCAGGAGAATTTTAACTTAGAATCTGAGTTAGCCAAGATCAAAGAGTCTCTCGAGAAGACTTAGCAGAACCAAAAAATGTTCTCCGCCCGCGGCTGAAGCTTCTGAAAATGTAGAAGTTGATATAGGTATCCCCACTCCTTCAAGCCTGTGGTTAAAACCCTTGGTCTCATTTGAGGGTTTGTTTTGGAAACTTAAGTCCCCGGACCTTTTATGGGGCAATATGTATAAATAATTTTCAGTTTATGACTAATTTAATACTTAGTTTAAGCTTTTTAATATTAAGAAGTTTTCCTTTACTATTTGAACTTCTGTTTTGTTTATTCTTGCTTTTATTTCTAAGGACTTACGGAATAACTTGCATTTTTATTCTTCAAAAATTCTTCTGTTAACTTCATGAATATTTAAATTAATCATGAATTTTATAAAAGATGGCCCTTTTATAATCGACACTTAATAAAGAAGACGTCTCAACTTCATAATGGTATTAACATACGATAAAAGAAATAGGAATACACATGTTTTCTTTGAGATAACTTTGACAAGTTTTTATTTGAACTTTGCCTGAATAACACTTACATGTATTTGAATTACATCTATAACCTTCTCTTAACTGTTTTTCTTATAACTGATTTAAAAAAGAAAAATAAACACAAGGTTTTTATCTATAACCCGTTTCAATACATTGCCTTTACCCTAGCTATGGTAAGGTTTTTCTTTGGCCTTAGCTCGTGAGTGTGCTCTGCACTTGACTCATTCAATGAGTGAATTTTCTGGGTTGATCTTTGATTATTTTCCAATCTTCTTTGCCTTCTTTATACACATGCATGTGTATACTATATAGTCCCCCAAGTGTTTGAGCGTTAAAGTATGAAGATAGAGCACTTGATTGTTCCTCTCATTTGGTCCTTTCCCTGAAAAGGAAAAACATACGGGACTCGGAGGTGCGATTATAGATGAAGATTGCTTAACCCATTTGAATTTCTATCAGAATAATTTTAACCCTAGGTCGGGAAGTTTAATTTATTCCACGTGCCTTGCAGGCCATGACTCATCATTTAGTACAGGCTAGCTTTTTTCCTATCATCTAAAATCGTTAGTAAACTTTTAATAATTCAAAAATAGAATTTTAAAACATAGATACCTGATCGTGGGTATTCCTTAGAAGTAGTATCTCTTCAAATGAACATCATTCCAATGTGAAGGTAGTATTTTGCCATCCATCGTTTCTAGTTCGTATACTCCTCTCCTTGCGATATCATGAATCTTGTAAGGTCCTTCCCTGGTTGGACTTTGTTTCCCCGTATTGGCTGCCTTTGTAGATTGAAAAACTTTTTTGAGCACGAAGTCCCCAATTTTAAAGAATCTTAGTCGTGCTTTTCGATTATAATATCGTTCTATGACGTGCTTTTTGTGTTGCCATTCTTATTAATGCAGCTTCTCTTCTTCCTTCAAGTAGATCAAGATTCATCCGCATTTCTTCATCATTAGACTCTTTTGACGCTTGTGTAAACCTTGTATTTGGCTCTCCTATCTCAACTAGAATCAAAGCTTCAGCTCCATAAACCAATGAAAATGGTGTTTCTCCTGTACTTGTTTTTGCTGTTGTGCGGTATGCCCATAGAACACCAGGTAACAATTCTAGAAAATTACCTTTGGATTCGTCTAAACATTTCTTTAAATTATTGATAATGTTTGTTGACTCCGCTTGTCCAGTACCCACCGGATGATAAGGTGTGGAAGTAATCCTCTTGATCTTCCAACTTTGAAAGAACTCTGTGATTTGTGAGCCTATAAATTGAGGGCAATTATCACACACGATTTTCTTTGGCACACCAAATCGCCATATGATATTCCGCCAAATGAAATCTCTAAGTTCTTTTTCTCGCACCTGTTTGAATGCTCATGCCTCTACCCATTTAGTAAAACAGTCAGTGAGTACGAGCAAAAACTTTACCTGCCCTTTTGCTTGTGGTATCGGACTCACGATATCCATCCCCCATTTCATAAATGGCCATGGTGCAATGACTGGATGTAACAACTCCGCAAGTCTATGTATGTTACTACCGTATCTTTGATATTTATCACATTTAGCCATGAAAATTTCCGCTTCTTCTTCCATTTTGGGCCAATAATAACCTGCCCTGATTATGGTCTTCACCAATGATCTTCCTCCTGCATGATTCCCACAATGCCCCTCGTGTATTTCTCTCATTATGTATTCTATCTGAGAAGTTCCAAGACATCTTGCTAAGGGACCACCGAACATTTTTTGATAAAGATTGCCTTGCTTTAAACAATAACGAGCAGTCTTTTTTCGAAGAGCGTGAGCTTTTCTCTTGTCTTCAGGGAAGATACCATACTGTAAAAAGGCAACAATCTCATTTCTCCAATCCCAGGTTAAGTTATTAAAATTTACCTTATTTTTATTTGGATCGAGTACTGAATGAAACAAATGAATTACAGAAGCATTTTCATTGCTTGCAACGTCTGCAGCAGATGTGATGCAAGATTAGCTAGGGCGTCCGCCTCAACATTTTCTTCTCGTGGTATTTGTGTAACCTTCTAGGTTTGGAATTGCTTGATCAGATCCCGTACCTTTTCTAAATACTATTGCATTCGTGCTTTCCTGGCTGTATAAGTCCCCAGCATTTGGTTAACCACGAGCTGCGAATCGCTTTTGATTATAATTTGATTAACGTCGAGTTCTCGTGCCAGTTCTAAACCTGCAATCATAGGTTCATACTTTGCTTCATTGTTAGTTATAGAATGACATTTAATGGCTTGCTGAATGGTTTCACCGTAGGTGGTACCAAAACAATTCCTAAGCCTGGACCCTTCACATTAGATGAACCATCAATGAATAAAGTCCAAATTCCTGGATTAGATCCGTTGAGAACCTGCAATTCTTTTTCTGCTTCTAATTGCATTCCTTGGCTAAAATCAGCCACAAAATCTGCTAACACTTGAGACTTAATCGCGGTTCTAGGTTGGTATGTGATGTCATATTCACTCAATTCTATAGCCCACTTGGCTAACCTTCCTGACAACTCATGTTTATGTAATATATTGCGCAATAGATAAGCAGTTACTACAATGATAGGGTGACATTAAAAATAAGGTCTTAGTTTTCTAAATGCCATGATTAATGCAAGTGCAAGTTTTTCTAATTGATGATACCACGTCTCCGCATCTAATAAAGATTTACTGATATAATAGATCGGAGATTGTTTACCTTGATCTTCATGGACTAAAATAGCATTTACCGCTACTTCTAAGACATCAAGGTAGATGAGCAATCTTTCTCCAGCCTTTGGTTTTACGAGCAATGGCGAATTTGATAAGTATGTCTTCAAATTTTTGAAGTGTCTATTGAGATTCCTCAATCCATTCGAAATGATCTTGATTTTTAAGAGCTGAAAAGAATTTAAAGTACTTTTCTGATGATTTAGAAATGAATCTTCCCAAAGCTGCAATTCTTCCTGTCAGCCTCCGCACTTCTTTTTTACTCGTAAGCATGTCATGAATTTCTTCAATGGCCTTAATCTATGTGGGATTCACTTCAATACCATGGTTAAAAACAAGAAAAACTAAAAACTTACCTGATGCAACACCGAATGCACATTTCTTGGGATTTAATTTCATATTAAATTTTCGCAAAATTTGAAACATATCAGACAAGTGTGATATATGATCTCCTGAATGCTGAGTTTTAACGAGCATATTGTCTATATAAACCTCCATAGTTCTTCCTAAATGTTCTTGAAACATTTTGGTCACCAGTCTTTGATATGTTGCACCAGCGTTTTTGAGACCAAAAGGCATAACCTTATAACAGTAAGTCCCCCTGTCTGTTATAAATGATGTTTTTTCTTCATCTGCGGGATCCATTTTGATTTGGTTGTATCCTGAGTATGCATCTAAGAAACTTAAAAACCCGTGTTCTGCAATAGCATCAATTAGTTGATCTATATGTGGTAGTGAAAAAGAATCTTTAGGACAAGTTTGTTAAGATCTGTGTAATCTACACAAACAAGTTCTTTTTAGGTACCACAACAGTGTTGGCTAACCAATTAAGATACTTTACCTCGCGGATAGACCCATTCTTTAATAATTTTTGGACCTCATCTTGAATTACCTAATTTTTGAAAGTTCCTTGCTTTCTCCTTTTTTGTTCGATAGGTGGATAGGACGGGTCTTCATTTAATTTGTGAGTCATTACCTCCGGTGGTATACCTGTCATATCAGAATGGGACCAAGCAAAACAATCCCAGTTAGATTTTAAAAATTCAATCTACTTACATTTCAAGTCCTTGCTGAGATTGGCTCCTATGTAGATTTTCCTTTCAGGACATTGTACAAATAATACTACAGCCTCCAGCACTTCAATCGTTGTTTTGATATTTTTGTTTTCTTCTGGTTCTTCAATGGAATTAGGCCTTGAATCCATATATGTTCCCTTTGCTCAATTGATATTTGTGTTGTCGTATCCTCAACTAGACTCTGTAATTGCTATTATTCTTCATTTCTTGCACTTGAATTTGCTACGGAGTTGATGCTCCTGGATGTCTGTTGACCTCCACGGATTTGACATATTCCCCATGGTGATGGAAATTTAATGACTTGATGTAAAGTCGATGGAACAACATCCATACCGTGGATCCATGGTCTGCCTAAAATTATATTGTACGCCATTTCCATTTCTACTACCTGCAATTTCGATTTTTTGACAACTCCTTCTGCGAATGTAGTAAGTACTACTTTCCCTTTCGTCACAACGCTAGAATTGTTGAATCAAGATAGAGTGTGTGTTTTGGTACTAATTTATCCTCAGCTTGTATCTCATGTAATACTCTTAGTAGAATAATGTTCAAGGAACTACCTGGATCAATCAAAACTCGTTTCACATTAGTGTCATGTATAAGTAAAGATATTACCAGTGCATTGTTATGTGGAGTTAACAAGCCATCCGCATAATCAAACGTGATATTGTCTTCCTCTAAAATATGCCGCACCCGCTTCCCATGGGTAACTGTGACTTTGGAAACTTTATTGGCTACTGTATACGTTACACCATTGATTGCTTCACCCTCGTTGATAACATTGACGGTTCTTTTGGGAGAAGGTTATTTAGGGGCTCCTGCCTATTCTTCATGTACGCTTGCTTACCTTTCTCGCTGAATAACTCAGTGAGATATCCTTGCTTCAATAGATGATCAACTTCACCTTGTAGCAACCTACAATCTGCCATTTTGTGACATTGATCGTCGTGAAATTCGCACTACTGCTCAGGATTGCGCCTGTTTGGATTCGATCTCATTTTTTTGGCCACCACACTTTATCACCCATACCTCTTAAAACAGCTACGAGATCAAAAGTGCTTATATTAAAATTATAACCGCTAAATCGTGCATTCAAATTCCTATCATAATCCCGTGACTCTCGTGCGTTGCGATCATTCTCGAACCTCGATGACGAGCCTGATTCTCTATTTCTAGATCTATGATCGTACCTCGAATAATCATGTTTTGACTGCGTATCTCTTCCTGCTGGACCCATTTATGGTTCATATATATTTTTATCGGACCTTTTTTCTATTTCAGTCCGTCTCGAACTTACCTTTTCCTCTTTTTGAGACCGTGAGATAATATCCTCTTCTATTCTTAGCTTTGTGTTGTACCTGTTGTATACGTCATTCCATGTTGTTGCTGGAAATTTTTAAAGACTTTCTTTGAGTCTCCTCGTTGCTTCTGAGCTTTTTTCATTCAAATTACTGGTGAAGGCTATAGCTTCCCAATTATCTGGTACTCGCGGTAACGTCATTCTTTCTCGCTGAAACCTATCCACGAACTCCCTAAGAAACTTTGAGTCCCCTTTCTTGATTTTGAAAATATCCTCTATTCTTTTTTCAACTTTTTGAGCTCCCGAATGTGCTTTGATGAACGAATCTGCAAGCTCAGCAAAAGAATTTATAGAATTTTTAGGTAGAAGAGAATACCATGTTAATGCTCCTCTAGTGAGTGTTCTCCGAATTTTTTGACCAATACTGATTCAATTTCCTGCTTGGTCAGGTTTTTGCCTTTTACGCTAGTTGTGAATGCTATCATGTGGTCACGTAGGTCAGTTGTTTCATCATATTTTGGAATATCATGCATTTTGAATTTCTTTAGAATTAGGAGGGGAGCAACACTTGGCTTCCAAAGTTGTTGTGAATAATCGTCCATATCTATTCCTTTAATTACAGGCAGTACTCCAGGTATTTGCTCAATGCGGTCACTTTGCTCTTTAAGCTATTTCTGCAATGTTAATACTAAATTTTGTAAATCAGAATTAACCACATTACATGGTTCTCCATCCCGTGACTCGTTGGAAATTCCACCACTGGCTGAAATAGCACGCCCAGAACGAGGGTTTTCCAAAGTGTTGGTATTTGGAGTTGGTGTTTGTGGTGCAACAGGTAACTGACTAGCAAAGGCTTCAAGAGCTTTATTGACCTGCTCAGCACTTAGATTTTGTAAAGCTTCGTTGATAGCCTCTTCGTTCTCAAATTGAACATTTGCATTTGAATGAGATCCATCAGGAGTGCCCTTTCGAGACCTCCGAGGAGAGCTTTGTGGAGAAGGAATTATGTTATCATGCAAATTACCCTGGGGTTGTGGGTTTCCTTGGTTCACTTAGTTTCCTTGGGTGTTGTCATTGGCGTTTGACATGGTTGTTGAGTCAACAAAAAAGGTCAGTTTAAGAAAGAATAGATTACCAGATTTTCGGTAACTGAACCAATTTGTTTAACCAAAAAAGTGGAATTTCGGTCAAAGATTTAATTTAGAAGAACTCGGGTTACTAATAATCAAAGAATGAATAAAGGAAAATGATCTTTGTCAACAATAAAATAATAAAAAAAAGCAAAGTAAACCAATGTATTCAGATAATTTTTTGTGTGCTTACAAATGACCCATTCTCTTCCTTTTATAGCTATTTTCTAGATATACATTTTGCCTTTGTCATAATAAGGCCATTATTGACATTTGAAGACATTAAATATTACGTTACACAATCATTGATATTTAATATCGATTCTCTAACATTTTTAATATTTAATGCTTATTTAATATTGTATCTGTACTCATTTCGTGATGTCAGATTCATTCTCCTTGATTTTTGGACATAAATAGATACGAGCGCTAAGTCTTTTGAATAACCGCTCGTGCCACTTCATGTGCCCCTGCTCGTATCTCGTGCCTCTTTGCTAGTCATCATCCTTTGACCAGCCTCCACATCATGACACGTCTTCTTTCAATCACTTTAATGCGCAAACTCAATTTTTTCCAATACATATATAATACCCTATTACTATATCACGAGTATCTAATAAGAGTAACTAGAGTCAATTGAACAAATGCATCTGTCTTAAAAAGGAAATATATGCCCAAAAAATAGATAAATAGAGAAGGGGGACTCTTATGTGCTGCAGATTGCATCTCACAACTAAGTCTCCATAATACTCGTAGTTAGCTCAATGGTACCGCTAGAGCCGTCAATATGGGCTTGGCCCGTTGGGCCAGCCCAGCCCAGCCCAGCCCAGCCCAGCCCGTGATTTAGCAGGGCTGGGCTAGAATTTTTGGAGCCCGTTTAAAAATGAGACTTTTAAGCCCGGCCCGAGTAAGCCCGTGGCCCACGAGGTTTGACTGAGGTTGGGCCGGTCTGGCCCGTGGGCCTAATAAAATATTTATTTAAAATATATAAAAAATAAAAAGTATACTGCCTTTAGATATGGAAAGTCAGAATTGGATCTTTACTAAGAGGAACCAAAACTTGATCTTGAGAAGTTTCAAGAGGTGATGTTGTCATGTATTGGAAGGACCATTCTAGAAAATATCCCGATCTTTCAATGATGGTGCGTGATGTACTTAGCATTCTTATTACCATTGTACCATCGGAATCAATATTTAGCATTGGTGGCGTGTTCTTACAAAGTACAGAAGTTGCATTTATTATGAAAATGTCTAAACACTTGTTACTACTTGAAATTGGCTGCACAGGTTTTCCCGAACTCAAACTGGTAATATTTTTTATGTGAATTTAAATATTATTAATTTTTAAAATTTAATTATTTTTAATATTTAACTAATTAATATTGCATATGAATTGTAGATGAAAGTGAAGATGTTAAGACAACCTTGTCACAAGCGGATTCAAATGTGTTTGATGAAGATGATGTGTTGGATATCTCATAAGCATCATAAACGTTCTCTTGAATAGTTTGTTTTAGTTTTGACTTTTAGTGAATGAAATATAGTCCTGTCTTCTACTTTTTTTTAGTATTTATTGTGATATATTGGAACAATATAAAAAACTATTAAGTTTTGCGTATTTTTTCCGATAAGATATTTTTTTAACTTTTAAATAATTATCTTTTTTAGGTCTGAACTTAAAGAAAAAATATAAAATTATATTTTTAAAAATGATGGGCCGGCCCGTGGGGGCCCGCGGCCCACATAGGGCTGGAGTGGGCTGGCCATTATAAGGCCCATCAAAATGGTGGGCTAGCCCAGCCCAGCCCGTCAATTGCTAAAGCCTAAGTGGGCTGGGTTGGGCTAGCCCGGCCCGACCCATATTGACAGCTCTAGGTACCGCTGATACTGGTTTTAGAACCTCCACAAAATTTAAGGAAGTGTAGTATAAGTAAAAATCACGGTACTTAATACATATCAAGTCTAGCCTCGAAGAAGCAGTGGCGAGGGATCAACACCGACACTTAAATAATATACAAGATAAGACATCATATCATCAAATAAGATATGAAAGGTAGATACACAGTGCATACATAAATTTAGGCATGCTTCACAAATATTAGAAAATTAAATCAGGTGTCAAATACTCAATCCTCGCATCAAGACATGATACATATTATCAATATTTATATAAATCAGCTTCATGAATATATGATATGTACATATACATGCGCAAGATCCCTTTCCCAATACCTCACAACACAAATCCATGTGCTTGACACATGCCACATGTCCAACCAAGCACCATAATCTCGCTACCTCTTCTTACGGGGCCCAAGATTAATCATTTTATATATAGTGATCATTAGTCAATCGTTGCAGTGTGCAACTCGTTCCAATCATAATATTATCAATAATTGATAACTAATGTCCATTCACATTATCCTTGGCACTAAATTCGTTAATATTTTCACAACATCCAACTCTCTAACCAAGCATATGTATATGAAATAATATAATCGAGAGGCATTAGATGTAATAATAAAATGTGAATAAAAGCTCATAGAGATAAATGATGGCTATGACAAATCAAGTAATTTAATTTATCATAACGGCTCAACAAGCAATTTTTTTGCATTTCATAATTCTTTTTATAACCTTTAGCATGAATAAATTAACCGTGTAACCATCAATCACAAATCAAATAAGAAAAATGTATGACTACGAGTCAATAAGAAAGCCCAATATGACAAGATAATCATTTATGCCCAATTTCACTAGTCATAATCATAAGCATGCTTCTAAGCCATAATTATGAATCAAAACGTAGTCATGAACAAATTTACATAGTCCAAGCAAGGCATAATCATAAGCCAAGTTCTACCATGCACGGTCATAACCTAGCTACGGATATACGCCTGTCACCTCAAATATACAGGACTCCTAAATCAAGTAACATGTAGAAAATAGATCACCTATGTGGAGAATTCCCTCTTACAATAATAGACAAGAGACTTACCTCCACCCGTCAAGCTTTAATCAACAACAAGCAACCTTTCTGTTCAAATCCAGCACCTAACGACTCAAATATAATCAAATATAAACCAATAACGTCAAACAAAGGCATAGGAATTAATTCAAATAAAGCTTCAATCTTTAATCAAATCCCTAAAAGTAAACAAAGTCAACCTGAGCCCACATGGTCCAAATCCAAGTCAAGGGGTAGATCTCGACTATCCATACCCTACGAGTCCAAGTATGTAATTAGATTCGAAAGTTGAGTATAAATCGATCCTCAAATTTCCAAAATATAACCTCTTAAATTGTAGACAAAAATCACAAATGTTACTTTAAACTCAAAGTTTTAGGTATAGAAATCCATAGCAAATGATAGAAAGTCATATCCAAGTAAAATTTCTTACCTTTAATGTAGTAGAAAAATTACTCTTCAAAATCTCCTGCTATCGAGTCTAAGACTCAAAATATGAAATTGGGTAAAATCTCGAAATTCACAATTTATAATGTCTATCCAGAAGTACCCTTCACTATCGCGAAGCACAAAAATTTGGCTGCCCAACAAAACTCATCGTGATCCCGTCTAAACCCCGCATTTACGGAAACATATCAATCACACCTTCGCGAATACGAGCTCGTCTTCAAGAACGTGAAAAAATAATCCCCCCATCCAAGCTCTAACACTCCATGAACACGAAGACAATCTCCTTCATGACTCCATACAATCGCGATTTGCAGTTGCATCTGCGCGATCACGATGCTCCTACCCAGACCACTATGTGAACGCAAAACCCGTATAGCAAATGTGCTGAGAAATTTTATCCTGCCAGCCTCCTCTCTCCATGATCGCGAGATTCAACTCTACTATTGCAAAGCATGACCTCACACCAGAAAACCAGTATCTGCGAATCAAAGGTAAATAGTCCGAAACTACCCTAAAACACACCTAGGCCCCCAAGACCCTGTCTAATCATACCAACATGTCGAAATACCTGAGAAAAATGTATCCAAAGACTCGAGGCACTAGAAATAACATCAGAACCTAGAATCAAAGATCAAAATTCTCCTGTTAGCTTTCAAACCTTCAAACTTTACCGAACACAACCAAATCACGCTTAAACATTCCGGATTACAACCAAAATTTGCACCCAAGTTTCAATCAACTAAGTGAACCAATCCAAGGTCTCAAAACCAAAATCAAAGCCAAAAAACACAAAATTGAACTCCCAGTCAAACTTAAGAACTCTACATTTCTTCAACTTGCTAATTTTTGACAAATAGAGCAAAACCTTCTAGGAACCTCAAACTCCAAATACGAACACACACCCAAGCCCAAAATTACCATACAGACCTATTAAAACCATTAAATCCTGATTCTGAGATCATTTACTCAAAATTCAATCTTGGTTAACTCTTCCAGCTTAAAGTTTCCAAATTAATAATCACTCTTTCAATCAATCCTAAACCTCTCGAGACCCAAATCCAACCATATACGCATATCATCATGCATTATATGAAGCTACTCAAGCCCTCAAACCACCAAATGGAATGTTTGAGCTCAAAATGATCGATCGAGTCATTATATTCTCCCCCACTTAAACATACATTTATATTCGAATGTGCCACGAGTCATATCCAAGCTATCAATTAACTGTACAAACGCATCATACATACCTCATGAGTGATTCTATGCCACTTCAACCCATATAAATCCATTAACACAATCTTGAATGAAGATTCTTCCTCCGAACCTAATCCATAAGGTTAGAACCAAATTTCAACATTTGGAACACCCTCTAAGATCCGATTCTTATATATATATATATATATACACACACTGCATCAATTCCAAACCGGCAAATTACGTTTTCCCACAAATCGACCACTTCGTGTTCGTCGATTTTCTGGTAAGGATCTGCTTCGGCCCACTTTGTGAAATAATCAGTTAAAATTAAGAGAAATATTACCTTCCTGGGAGATGGTAGCAATGGCCCGACTATGTCCATCCCCCATTTCATGAATGGACGTGGGGATAATACCGAGTGCAGTAGCTCTACTAGTTGCTGCACTAACGACACATGGTGTTGACACTTGTCGCATCTCCAAAAGAATTCTTTAGCGTCTTGTTCTATTCGAGTCCAATAGTATCCTCCTATAACTAATTTTAACACCAATGAGTCTGCACTTGAATGATTTCCACAAATTCCTTCGTAAACCTCTCTCATCACGTAATTAGCTTCGGATGTGCCTAAGCATCGGGCCTTCGGGCCCTGGAATGAAATTCTATATAACTGTCCTCCCTAGAAGCTGTAATGGGTTACTTTGGTACGGAGTGTCGGGGATGCCTTCGGGTCTTCAAGCATCTTCCAATGCTCAATGTAGTTGATGATTTCATTTCTCCAGCCCTAGACCAAGTAGGTCGTATTTACTTCATAATAACCATCCACGTCTAGTATCGAGTGCATAAGCTATACGACTGTAGCAAAATATGATGCCTTTATTTTTGTGGACGAGCCCAGATTGGTCAATGCTTTTGATTTTGCATTTTCTTCTCCTGGGATGTGATTAATTGACCATTCCCTGAATCGTGCGAGTAGTGTTTGAACTTTCACCATATATTGTTGCATATGTTCCTCCTTGGTGTCGAAGATTCCATATACTGAATTTAACACCATTTGGGAATCACATTTGATTTCGATGACTTCGGAGTCTAGTCCCCGGGCCAGTTCAAGTCCAGCAATCAAAGCCTTATACTCAGCCTCATTGTTAGTCAAGGGAACAATTTTTATGGTCTACCTCAGGACTTCTCCTAAGGGCGTGATTAAAACTACCCCGAGCCTGAACCCTTTCACGTTGGTAGCTCTATCCATGAGTAATCGTGTCCAACACTATCACCGTTTCCTTAGTGGCCAAAAGCAACAACCCGGGACTAAAATCGACCATAAAATCGTCCAAAACTTGTGATTAGATCGTATTCCTATGTTTATATTTGATGTCAAATTCACTCATTTTGACTGCCTCTTTAGCCAGTCGACCTGACAATTCAGGTTTATAAAGGACATTCCGTAGGGGAAAACTCGGGACTGAAATCCACCACGAAATTGGCCAAAACTTGTGATTGGATCGTAGTCCTAGGTTTATATTTGATGTCAAATTCACTCATTTTTACTGCCCCTTTGGCCAGTCGACCTGACAATTCAGGTTTATAAAGGACATTGCGCAGGGGAAAACTTGTCACCATGGCTATCGGGTGGCATTAAAAGTAAGGTCTAAGCTTTCGAGCAGCGACTACGAGAGTTGAGGCTAATTTTTTGAGGTGAGGATAACGAGTTTCTGCTCCCCTTATAATTTTGATAACATAATAAATAGGTGATTACATACCTTTATTTTTTCGGACTAGAACGACACTTACTGCTACCTCCGAGACCTCTAAGTAAATTAGTAATTGTTCACCTTCCTCTGATTTGGATAGTAATGGAGGGCTTCATGGATACCGTTTCAGGTCCTTTAGGACCTTTTGGAATTCTGGGGTCCACTCGAAGTTGTTCGTCTTCTTTAGAAGTGAGAAGAAGTGATGACATTTTGCTAAGGGTCGAGAAATGAACTTGCGTAGAGCGGACAATGTTCCCGTTAGTCTTTGGGTTTCTTTCACATTTGTCAGCTAGTCTGAAATTTCCTCGATGGTTTTAACCTTGTCAGGATTGACATCCATCCCCCTCTGTGACACCAAGAAACCCAAAACATTTCCGGAGCTAACTCCGAACGCATATTTTTCGGGGTTAAGCTTCATGTTATGTTTCCTTAAGATGTCAATCTCTTGGAGGTGTTTCAAATGGTCAACTATGTTCAAAGACTTAACCATCATGTCATCTATGTAAACTTCAATTATTTTCCCAATTTGTTTTTAGAATATTTTGTTCACGAGCCTCTGATATGTGGCTCCGGCATTTTGGAGCCCGAAGGGCATCACATTGTAGCAATATGTGCCAAAGTTCGTTATGCACGAAGTTTTTTCCTGATCCTAGTTCATTTTGATTTGGTTGTATACAGAATAGGCATCAAGGAAACTCATCAACTCGTGCCCGGCCGTTGCATCAATCATTTGATCAATGTTTGGCAATGAAAACGAGTCTTTCGGACACACCTTATATAGATCCTTATAATCCACGCACATGCAAATTTTATTATTCTTTTTTGGAAATACTACTATGTTACCTAGCCAGTGGGGATATTTTTCCTCCCATATTGGACTGATATAGAGCAATCAAGTTACCTCTTCTTTAACACACATGTTTCTGACCTAAAAAATTGGGCGCTTCTTTTGCCTTACTGGCAGGATGTTGGGTTCCAGGCTTAGCTTATGCATGTCCACCTCTAGTGGGATACCTGTCATATCTATGTGCGACCATGTCAAACAATCAACTTTAGTTTTAAGAAATTATATGAATCCTGACCTGAGCTCGAGGTTTAATCCCGTCCCCAAGTGGAACTTCCTTTCTAGGAATTTTTCGAACAATGCCACTTGTTCGAGTTCTTCTATCGTTGGATTTGGTTGTGTCCATTTTTTCTGGTACCCAGAAATACCTTGGTACTTGACAGCTCCTCTCGTTTTTGACTTTATTTGGTTCGAGAGCGGGCGCCGGTTCCTGTAATTGCTATGTCGCGTGTTATTTCCCTTTACTGCTAGAAACTGAGATTGCATTCATCTCCCTTGTCGTCGTTGATCTCCTCTTTTTTTTATTCCTTCTGGAGTTTGGAATTTCAGAAGTTGGTGATATATTGATGGTAAGACCTTCATCTCGTGTAGCCATGGTCTACCAAGAATTATGTTATAGCTCATGTCGCCATCTACTACTTCAAACAAGGTAGTTTTCATGACCCCTTCTGCGATTCTGGGCAGCAAGATGTCCCATCGGGTTGTCACACTTGCTAATTTGAAGATGTCGAGGATCTTTGTAGCTGGAACCATGCTTCCGATTAACTTGTCTTGCTCCAGCACTCTCCATTGAATGATATTAATTGAACTTCCTAGGTCCACCAAAACACGTTTAATTTTAAAATCTAAAACGTTAAGAGAAATTACCAGGGCATCATTGTGCGGTAGTAGAAGTCCATTGGTGTCCTCCTCTGTGAAGGTGTTATTATCCTCGGCAACTTCCCGAAGTCTCTTGATATGAGTCACCGATACCTTTGTCTTTTTTGCTGCCGAAAAGGTACATCGTTAATCTCGTCCCCCCCCCCCCCAAAAAAAAATCATGTTGATCATTTGTCAAAGAGGATCTTCTCATATCTTTGAGGGCTCTGTGTTGTCGCAGCTGCGGCCATAGTTATTCTAGCCTGATAGCTTAAGAACTCTATGAGATGGGCATTTTCAGCAACGTCGCCATCTCCTCGCATAGATGTCGGCAGTCCCTAGTCTGGTGGCCGTTAGTCCCATGATACTCATACCAAAGATTAGGATCCCTCTGGCTGGGATTGGATATCATCACCTTGAAACCGTGTTCCCTTGATATTCCTCATCGCCTATACCAGCTCCATTATGCTGACATTGAAATTGTACTCGAACAATCTGGGATAGGTGGAATCTCGGGAACTCAATATCTCTATATATTTTAATGACCTGACGTGGTCAGTTCTGCTATCGGGAGCAAACCTATCCACTGACCTGAATCCTCTGTCGTATCCTTCGGCTCTTTCGCAGGTCAAAAACTAGCCCTTCGATGATCGCTGATCTGCATCGAAATCTTCCTTTGATTTATCCCTATTTTTTTCTCGATCTACACCCTTGGTCGATGTCGGGAACCCAAGATGATAATCATTTATTCTTATCTTTGAATCGTAATAGTTATGGACATCTGCCCATGTAGTCGCTTGGAACACGAGTAGGCTTATTCTTTTAGTTTATGGGACGTGTCGGAGCTCCTAGGGTTCATCCCCTTAGTAAATTCCTCAGCTGCCTATTCATCATGCACGACCAATAGCAACGTCCTTTCTTTATGAAACCTTGTCACAAACTCATGCAACAATTCTGACTTTACTTGCACAATTCTAAATATGTCGGTCTTCCAGGCCTGTATCTTCCTGGACCCAGCATGGGCCTTGATGAAAGAATCTGTGAGCATCTCAAAAGAATCTATTGAGAGATCCAGTAAAATTAAATACCATGTCAGGGCTCCCTTCGTAAGGATTTCTCCGAACTTCTCAGCAGGACCGACTCAATCTCATGTGAAGCTAAATCATTTTCTTTCACCGCCGTTGTATAGGTGGTGATGTGCTTCTAAGGATCTGAGGTCCCATCATATTTTGATATGTATGACATTTTGAAATGCTTCGAAATCAACTCTAGTGTTGCGCTCGGTTTGAGCGGCAACTGAGTGTATTTCTTTGAGTCCGGGCCCTCCAACACTGGTGGCACGCCCGAAATTTGATCCATTTGAGCGTTTATTTCTCTCATAAACATCATGAGCTTGTTTTTGAAAGGATCATTACCGTTATTGTTACTAAATCCCCCTGCTCGTCGAAGTCGACCTCACCCCTTGGGGAGTTGTTATCAACCCTTTGCATTATTTGATTTGCGGGAGCACCGGAAGGAACTGGACCTCTTCCATTCGCATTGTTGGAAGCACCCTACAACACTTGCCTCATTTATGTCATGGCCTAGTCTTGCCGTGAGAGATGACCCATGATAGATTTTTGTTGTTCTCTTAGGATCCTTACCATTTCTGTAACGTGCTCGTCTTTATCGTCATCAGGAGTCACCTCACGTACATGTCAGGGATACCGCCCACTATGAACCGGCATGGCTACGTCCTCCTTATTGCGAGTATCACTGATCGAATCCTTGTGTTGCGGCGGATTTTCCTGTGCCTCAATTTTGTGTGCGATGTTGACATCATTATCTGCCATCTTTTTGTGATTTTTGCTAATAAACAATGAATCAAACAGATTAGTAATAGATGTAAGGAAAAACTCAATCGCGCGACTGTCTAGGCCCCACGGTGGGCGCTAAACTGTTTACCCATAAAACGATACAGTTGAATTTATAGACACGCGAATCGATTTGATCCCAAAAATAAAAAGAAAAATAAATAAAATGCAAGAATTAACGTTGAAATCAAGATAATATAGCAGACAACTTGGCTCCGGTAATAAGGCTTCTGAAGACAGCAACATGAATATTGATAGACAGAAAATAAAGTATTGTAGCTTGGAATAATGTGTAGCATAAGCTTCCCCGAAATTTCATGTCTTATAATGTCTATTGACGTCACTATTTATCGGCTGAACCTAGGGAACAAGGTCCTAGAATCAAGCCCCTCTTAAATGACAATAATGATGGCCATTGATGAATATGCAATGACAGGCTATGAATATCAAAATTCTATGTAACGGATGTGTATTCAACACCGAGGAGTATTCTTCATTGAATGTCAACTGGTGGCAAATATTTGTTCGCCCCGTCATCGGGGTCTACCTGATGGTAATCGAAGTTGTTGCCTTCAGTCTTGAATTCCATTTGCTTCATCTTCTACTTTTCCCGTGTTCCACGTGTCATCCTGTTATTCGAGTATTTAATGTGAACCAATTTTACCCTATAGAGTAATGCAATTGCGCATTAGGTGATCTATGCCACTGATTTGGGGAGGAAATGATTGAATGGATGCTGACTGACAAAGTGTGAAGATGTTTGATTGTTTGAATTTGGGTGAGGAAGAAGAGATGAGAAAATAGGGAAATTCGATTTTAATACATTATTTTGTATATAGTTGGTAAATTGTATATCAACTTATAATTAAGTTAAAACTTCAATATTTAGGGTAAATAAGTTTCAAATTAACTTAAATAATGTATAGTAACAGTTTATTTACCTTATTTTTCTGGTTATCAATCTCAATTCTTATGTAGAAAAAATCTCAATTATTATGAACTTGTATGGGGTCAAATTTGACCTTATACGCCTCTACGCCAAAGGGTACGCCCAACAAGCGTATATCTGCTACAATAAGGGCACGGCACGGACGTGAGGGCGAAGGCGACGTTATTTAGAAGTGGGCGTCCCCGTTAGGAGGACGTCAACCACGTTCGATACTTTTATTATTATTTTAAGGAAGGCCTCTCCTTATATAAAGGGGACCTTCCCATTGTAAAAAGGATGGGCATTATTATTGCATAATACAACTCTCTCATTCTCTCTGATTCTCTCTCTATCTCTTACTTCTGACGAACCACTTTTCTTGAGTCCAGAATATCATTTTAAGTACAGCATAGCTATCACTCTTACATCTCTAGGCCTATTATATTTGGTTACGATTTACCCTCTCATATGTTTGATTGTTTTCTAGCTCACAAAGCATATTTTTAACTTTTGAGCCAAACAATTTGGCGCCGTCTGTGGGGATTTCGAGAATCAAAATCATAGTATCCACCTAGAGATCAACCAATCACCTTTCTCTACATCATACGAAAACAAGAGATGGCTGAAAATAACACCAGATCGAAAGCTATAGTGGGTGTCACAACCAAACTTTTTGGTCCTCTCAACGAGGCCACTGACGATATCATCGTCAACGCAAACCCCAACACCGCACCAGGTGCAGAGATCTCATCTTCCCCATCCGAAGATCTAACGATCTTGCACGAAAAAGGAGATTCCACATCTGCTATTAAGGAAGCACCCTCAGTGGTCAAAAGGCTACTGGAAGAGTGGCTGATAAGCACCCTAAATGGCTTGGTCGAGAAATCACCACAAGGCAACATCAGGTCTGTGCCAACGGTAAGCATCATCGCTGCCATGGGCGAACATGAGGATACACGAGTAAATAACCAACCCATCAAAGCACAGACCTGTGACGGCACACTAACTTCCATCCTAAGGAAGATGGAAGAAATGGAAAACGAAAACAAAGCACTCTGCGACCAGATGAAGGAACACCAGGAGAGGGTCGACAAAATCCCCGGAGCTCCCAAGTTACTACCAAAACGCGACATGGGGAGGTTCGTAGAGTAGCCATACACTGAGGAAGCTTCCCCTTACTCTATCCCAAAAACCTTCAAGAAGCCTCCCTACTTAAAGGTATACGACGGAACCACGGATCCCGAGGATCATCTGATCCACTACGTCACTGCTGTGAAGGGCAACGACTTATCGAAAGAGCAGGTACCGTCGGTGTTGTTGAAGAAGTTTGGCGAGACGTTGACAGGAGGGGCCTTGACATGGTATTCTCAGTTGCCAGCTAAGGCGATATCAACGCTCGAGGAAATGGCGGATAAGTTCATCATCGCCCATGCGGGTGCGAAGAAAGTGGAAGCAAGGGTCAACGACATCTTCGCCGTCAGACAAATCACAGGAGAAGGGCTTAGAGACTTCCTAACCAGGTTTAACAGGGTGAGGATGAGTCTGCCGAATGTATCGGAAGGTATGGCAGTCGTTGCTTTCCAGAACGGGCTAAGCAGGGATGGCTCAAAGGCGACCAAGAAGCTGCTGAGCCGTCTCATGAAATATCCCCCTACCACATGGGAGGAAATCCACAATGCCTATTATGACGAGGTACGAGCAGACGAGGATGACCTCAATGGGCCGACTTAACGGCTAACGGTAATACACTCAGAAACAAGGAGAGATCGACGCAATGAGGGACGTCGAGAGCAATCCCCGCGCTCCAACAGAGACCAATATCAGCCGTACACCAGATCCTCCCATCCACCGCCCAGACATACGGACGCATTACAACGATGCGTCGCCCCACTTCGAAATGAAAGAGGTATGCCCCCTTATTTTCCGCACATAACTTTTGTGTGTCTCCTTCAGAAATAGTGTATGCACTGGAGAAGCTAGGCACCAAGGTGCAATGGCCGCCGAAGATGAAATCGGACCCCGTCACAAGGAAATCAAACGTCCTATGTGAGTTCCATCAGGAACGGGGACACAAAACCGAAGACTGCATAGACCAACGGCAAGAAGTAGTCAGGATGCTAAACCAGGGATACTTGAAGGAGTTACTCAGTGAAAAGGGAAAATCAACTTTGCGCACGGACGGGAATAACCCCGTGGGCCGCCAAAGCTGCCCTCCCCAATGCGAAAGATTAACATGATCGTCGGTGGCAGCAACGACTCAACGATCAACCACGTCAAATTCACCAATACGCACAGACTGAAGCGGACCATCTCCCACGAACGGTATGACGACCTCGAAGGTAGTATCTCCTTCGACAAGTCTGATACCGACGGTTTGTCTTTCCCTCACTATGATGCTTTAGTTATTACTTTATGTATCGCTGATATAGATGTCAAAAGAGTCATGATCAACGATGGAAGTGGCACCTGTATTATCCACCCAAGGGTCCTTGCACAAATGGGACTCGAAAATAGGGTAATACCGCGCTGCATAACACTAATCGATTTTAACAATGCAGTGGAACGGACATCCGGAGAAATTACCCTGCCCGTCTTGGCGGGAGGAGTCACGCTGGAAACAACTTTCCATGTGATGAACCAGGAAACGGCGTACAATATCATCATAGGGCGCCCATGGATACACACCATGCGAGCGGTTCCTTCAAGCCTTTACCAGGTGATCAAATTCCCTACCCCATGGGGAGTATTCAGCATTAGGGGAGATCTACGCACCGCATAGGAGTACTACAAAATAACTCAAGATTGCGCCCACACCCAACAGCTAAAAGGGGCAAGTGCGGAGGCATAGCAATTAGTCGTGTCGGGGACTAAAGTCGACCCGACAACGGACGCCATCAAAGATCCCGACGTCATGGAAGCATGTATAACAACTGTCGAAGACCTCGACCCAGTCCAATTAGACAACACCTACCCAGCGAAGAAAGCCTACATCGGCCACGGCCTCGCCAACCCAAGTAAGTATCATGAATTCCTAACTAACCATGCATATCTATTCGCTTTCTCCCATTCAGATATGCTAGGGATTCCGCGAAATATCGCCACCCACAAGCTGAACGTCGATCCATTGCATCCGCCCGTGCGACAAATAAGGAGGAAATTCAATGCCGCAATCAATGAGGCGGTCGGCGAGGAAGTGGAAAAACTACTTGCCAACAGCTCCATCAGGGAATCAAAATACCCCCAGTGGGTCGCCAACGTCATCATGGTTAAAAAGAAAAACGGGAAGTGGAGGATGTGCGTAGATTTGACCGATCTAAACAAAGCATGCCCGAAGGATTCATTCCCATTACCTCACATCGACCAATTGATCGACACCACCGCAGGACATGAACTGTTAAGTTTCCTAGACGCTTACTCCGGCTACAATCAGATCATGATGGCCGAGGAAGATCAGGAGAAGACGACTTTCATCACCCATCAAGGGACTTACTGCTACAAAGTGATGCGCTTCGGGATCAAAAACGCGGGGGCTACGTACCAGAGATTGGTTATCAAGATGTTCAAAGACCAGCTCGGTAAGACCATGGAAGTCTATATCGACGATATGCTGGTAAAGTCGACAAGAAAAGAAGATCACATCGACCACCTGAAAGAAGCCTTCGGAATATTGAGAAGATACGGGATGAAGCTGAACCCCGAGAAATGTGCCTTCGGCGTAGCCTCAAGGAAGTTCTTAGGATTCCTCGTATCACAACGAGGTATCGAACTTAACCCAGACCAAATCAAGGTGATAAACGCGATACCTGAGGTACTAAACAGCAAAAAATAGGTGCAGAAGCTGACGGGGCAAATAGCCGCCCTATCTAGATTCATCTCACGATCCTCCGACAGATGCCACAAATTTTTCAATGTACTAATAAAGGATAATGGATTACACTGGAACGAAGAATTTATCGAAGCCTTGAGAAAACTGAAGGCGTACATGTCCTCGCCTCCACTGCTGGCCAAAGCAAATCCGGGCGAGCCCCTGCTAGTATACCTGGCTGTATCTGAGGTCGCCGTCAGTGTAGTATTGGTTCGCGAGGCTAAAGGTACGCAATCCCCTATTTACTATATTAGCAAGACCTTAGTGGACGCCAAAACACGGTATCCGCAATTTGAAAAATTAGCCATGGCACTGGTCGTAGCTTCACGGAAACTTAGACCCTATTTTCAATGCCACCCCATAAAAGTAGTAACAACCGTCCCCTTGAGAAGCATCCTACATAAGCCTGAGTTATCAGGCAGGCTTGCCAGGTGGGCCATAGAGCTCAGCGAGCACGATATCTCATATCTCCCGAGAACCGCCATCAAGTCGCAAGTACTCGCCGACTTCGTGGCCGACTTCAGCGTAGAGATATTGCCAGAGATGGAAAGAGAGGCACATCGTGCCCCCTCTAACACCGACCTATGGGCTCTTTACACTAACGGCGTCGCTAATGCCTCAAGATCGGGACTGGGACTCGTTCTCCAGGTCCCCACGGGCGAAATAATTTGCTAGTCCATACGATGCTCCGAGATGACTAACAACGAGGCCGAGTACGAGGCTGTTATCGCAGGTATAAAACTAGCCATCAAGTACGGAGCTCGACGACTCATCCTCCATTGCGACTCCCAGCTCGAGGTGAACCAGGTCATTGGGACTTACCAAATCAAGGAGCATAGATTGAAAAAGTACCAATCAAAAATCCACAGATTAATGACCGAGCTCGACGAAAGCCTCTTTGAGCAGGTTCTTAGGGCGGGGAACGCCGAGGTAGACGGCCTAGCAAAACTGGCCGCAGCCACTGAAAACTTTGACAAAGAAAGCGTAGTCACCCTCCTTCATTTAGCCATTGATCATACTGAGGTACTCTCCTTAAATTTGAATTGGGACCGGTGCAACCAGTTCGTGTCCTACTTGCAGGAGGGGACACTCCCACCAAACAAAAAAGAAGCCAAGAAGCTCCGCGTAAAGGCCGCCCGACATTGCCTAATAAATCGAGAGCTCTACAAGAGAACCTTTGGCGGACCACTGGCCAAGTGCCTAGGGCCTCACCAAACGACGCCAGTACTCGAAGAAGTGCACGAAGGCCATTGCGGCGCCCACACAGGTAACCGCGCCCTCGTACGCTGCTTGATACGGGCCGGCTACTACTGGCCAACTATGAAGAAAGACGCGGTAGAATATGTTCGCCGATGCGAACAATGCCAAAAGTACGCCCCCATGATACACAAACCAGGGGAACCTCTCCACTCGATCACTTCCCCATGGCCTTTCATCAAATGGGGAATGGACATAGTCGGTCCGCTACCAGCAGGACGAGGAAAGGTACGATTTTTACTGGTTTTAACTGACTATTTTTCCAAGTGGGTGGAAGCAGCTGCGTACGCCCAAATATGCAAATAGGAAGTCATCGCTTTCATATGGAAGAATATCATCTGCCGCTTCGGCATCCCCAAAGAAATCACCTGCGACAACGGACGTCAGTTCATCGGAGAGAAAACAACCTAGTTCTTCGACAAATAACATATTAAGAGAATACTCTCCACGCTATACCACCCCTCTGCCAACGGCCAAGCAGAGTCATCCAACAAAACGATACTAAACATACTGAAGAAGAAACTCGAAGATGCCAAAGGGCTATGGCCTGAGCTACTACTAGAAGTACTATGGGCACACCGGACCACGCCCAAATCCTCTACAAGAGAGACACCATACTCACTGGTCTACGGAACCGACGTTGTCATACCGGTCGAAGTAGGCGAACCGAGCCTTAGGTATTTGCATACAAGAGGAGCAAAAAATGACGCGAACAGACTCCAAGACCTCGATGAGGCCGAGGAAAGAAGAAAATGGCTCACATAAGAATGGTGGCCCAGAAACAACAATTTGAAAGGTACCACAACAAGAGGGCCAAAATACGACCACTCAAAGTAGGTGACTACGTCCTCAAAGCCAAAATGCTAGCATCAAAAGACCCAAGCGAAGGAAAATTGGGAACCAACTGGGATGGACCATACAAAATCACAGCAGCAGCGAATAAAGGGGTATTCCAACTAGAGACAATGGAAGGAAAAACGCTCCAAAGAAATTGGAACGTCGCCCACCTCAAGTATTTCCATTTCTGAAAGGCACCTCCCGAGTCGTACTCTTTTTCCCCTGCCCGAGTTTTGTCCCAATTGGGTTTTCTCGGGGAGGTTTTTAACGAGGCGGCAAAGGGGATGCCTGGAGATACTCACGAGGCAAGTTTATCACACCAGCCACTCCATACGCCCTCCCTACTGGCATGACAAAGGGACTGGACTAGCATGATCTCCAATGTATGAAAGGATACGGCCATCTCCAATGTTTGAAAGGCTACGGCCATCTCCAATGTATTAAAGGCTACGACCATCTCCAATGTATGAAAGGCTACGGCCATCTCCAATGTATGAAAGGCTACGACCATCTCCAATGTTTGAAAGGCTACGGCCATATGTTGATACCCAATGTTTCCCTATATATTTTCTATATATACTCAAATACTTTCAAAATAGTATATGTATGCATATATAAGCATGCCCAAAGTTTTTGGTATTTTTTCTCAATTTTTTAAGGCTTTTTAGAATTAATTTATTGTCCATTTTTAACAGTACAAAAATCCAAAATTATTTCCAAATTATCATTTTTGGCGAATAATGTATTTCATTCTTATATTTACAATAAAATATAATTAATATAATTTTTACACATTTTTCCAAATTTATTCGGAATTTCTAAAGCTTAATTGCATGAAATTATAATTATAGCCTATTTTATAATTAATCGTATTTTATAATTATAAAATTGTTCCTAATATTTTTAGATTATTGTTTATATATTATTAATCAGTTCAATGTTTTTAATTTACTTTTAAATTATTTTTAGCTATTTTTATTAAATAAAATGGGAAAAAGTGGCTATTTAAAACTTGGCCCTATTTCCTTGCAATTTTAGCCTTAATTACACCCAATTCAAACCCCAAATTCAGCCCCATCTCAAACAACCCATACCCAATTCAATTAACCCGATCCAGCTCTAATTCAATCTGAGCCATTGATCAAATGAGATCAACGGCCCAGATTAGTTTGCCTAAAATAAATCAAACGACCCCCTCCCCTTACCCTTATTTTGCAACGAGATCGGTCTCTCTCTAACCCTTCACCTCCCCCTTCTCTCTAGAACCTTTTGGTTCGCCTTCTCCGATGGCTCTCATCGCCTCTCCGACCAACTCCAGCCTCACCTCTTTCGATCGTCAGCCGCCGTGAAACCTTATCTCACCGGCTCCCTCCATATTTGAAACTCCAAGAGTTTCCACCATGCAAGAAGGGCACTGAAACCTCACCTGGGTCTGTTTCTGACTTTCTCCGATGGGCTTTGGTCCGATGGTGCTATGTACTCCGTTAGTAATGAGTTTCACAGCCAGGTTCCTTACCTCCCTGATTTTATTGCAAAACCCTAATTTTTGCCTAAGTCTCTTAATCTCTGTCTTTTAAAATGATTTTTAGTTTATTCTTTCTATTTTACACTATTCACTACTCGTTTCTTCGATTAATTCAAAGTTTTTCAATGTTTGTTCTTTTCTCAAAAAAGCTAGGGTTTCCGAACCCCTTTTTCAAAATCGCTATATCTTCTGTTTCTTTTGAGTATTATGTATGCCTGTATTACGTGTTTGTTTGTGTTTCTAAGCTCCATGCTTTAATTTTTTTTTACTACGGTTCCAACCCCCTACTATTTTTATGATTTCTTGCATAACGTTCTCTGATTTTTTCACGCCTATTGTGTTTATAGGTCTAATTGTTATTCGAATGATTCTGTGCATCTCTTTGAATCCCTGATTTATATGTGTTTTCCTTAAGGGTTCTTACGCTGATTTTTGAATTATTTCCTTACTTGTGAGATGCTCTCTATACTTGGTTGATTCCCTCTGATTTTGGTATTGTCCGTGATTCTTTGACTAATTTCAGATTTAATTTATATGTTTACCATATTTATGTACTTAAACATATTGTTAGAATGCTCAGCATATATTTTCCTTATTTGGAGCATTATGTATTTGGCCTTTATTACATGCTGCATGCCTACTACTCTTACTGTGGTGTAATTAATCGTCTGATTGATTCTTTCCTTATCTGGTACTCCCATTCGAATCATGAATCCCTAGTTTAAAGGAATTAGGTCCTGTGATTGATTCAAATTGGTACAGTTTCTATAATTATGTACTTGTTACCCTATTCTCTATTGGTTTTCAAAAACTATAAGTACTCCTCTTCTCTTCTCACTCAAAACACGAACAGAATTCATTCTGAACTCCCTCTCTTACACAAAATACATTCAGTGCTCTTTTGTTCCACACAATCTCTCTTATTATTTTTGAGACTACTGGTTACTCAGCTGGTTTGAAACCCAGGCTGAACTTTAGCCTACTACTGTTCCATTACTCTCTACATTGCTGTTTGCTTGGGTCTGCTATTGCTGCTTACTTCTCTACTATTGCTGTTCATTTCTTTGCCTACTGCTGCTCTCTCTGCATACTCTCTGCATATTGCTGCTCACTCCCTTGCACATTATTGCTCACCACTTAGCATATTATAGCTCACTACTGCCATGCATTACCTTGCCTTCAACTGGTATGTCTCCTATTTGATTTACAGCTTCAAAGCAATATGTTTCTATTTGTATTGCACTTTCTCTTATTTCTGGTAGGTTTCTACTTATGGTTTTGTTGTTCTTACTGCAATTAGCATGCCTCTGTGTTGATTAATATGCCTATCTTAGTCTGGCATGCCCATTACTCCCTGTGCTTGTTTCCTGCATGTTTCTCCTTACCCCCTAACCCCAGTACATTATTAGCATGTTATTCAGGATCCTCTTAGCCACTAAGTAGCCCTGAATCTCTTCCTGATGTGTGAATCTATCTGGTATCTATCAATCTCATGCTGTTTGAAACCTGCTTGATTGTTTAAGTTCTGAAGTGCTTGTAACTGTATTCTCACTTGTGAGTTACTTGTCCCCCATGTCCTCTGCCCCTGTTTGTGCTTGCCTGATATTGCATCTTCTGTTGCTTTTCTCTCAAAACTGTTTCTATGTGGACCCTCTTTCAAACTATTTTTCAACTCAATCTCTTTAAGACTCTATCACAATCTCACTACTCCTAGAATTTAGGTTCTACCCCCTGGGTGTAAGCATTGCTTTGGGTACCTTGGGTACCCACTGAACTTTGATGCACAAGGCTGGTAATTCCACACTTGCACTGATTCAATGTTAATCTATTTGGGTGCCTGGTATTGGCCAAAGGCCCCAATGGGCCCTTAGGGAGCTTTGCCGCACCCAAACCTTGGTAAAGGCTGTGAAACTCGAAGGAAGTGAGGTTGGAGACTTCAGCCTGGTTGAAGGCTCCCTATAGAGTAACCTCTTACTTTTTTTTCTTCACTACTATAATTTAATTACCTTGGTTTGTAATACTTTGTAACGAATGATTGGGTTTATAGTGAAATGGGGGGACTATGCATGCTTAGTTTAAGGGGTACGGGTAGAAAACATGCTTGTAGGGTTTTTCTTATTTGTGCAATAGACATCCTGTCTAGGACATGCATCTCACATGACTAGAAATCCTGTTTTTAGGCTATTTTACTTTCAGCTTGTTATTTACTTTCTAATCATAATTAGTTAATAACCAACAAGTTACTGCTACTTCATTTAGATACCATGTTTTAGGACCTTTATGTGCATTAGATATCATGTACGTAGGGCTCTATTTGCAACTGTTGAATGCCTCACTAACTTCGTTAACAACATAAGTCTGGCTAACAGTCTCTCTTAAAACTGAAAATCAAGCATGCAATTAGGCAATATATATAACGCCTAGGCAAGATTTAGGACCTAATAAATCGATTATTCATATTTCCGCCTATTTTAGACTATACAACCCTTTTTGACTGTCTGAACTTGTTTCTCATTTTCACCTCTCTGAAGTCTGCTTGGTTTTCCTACTAAACTCACGTCCCATTTTTAATCACGTCTATATGTTTTCTACTAAGTTACCTTTCCAGTCCAGAATTGGACTACTGTTTTCTAAAACTTATCAAAATACTATGTCCTTAAATATCTTCTGTAATTTTTTTCAAAGGTATATTTTAACACTAATACTTACTGCTCTCTCTCTTTTTACATTTCTGAAATCCTAAATGGTTTTGCATCTGTGCTATACGTTTCTACCTCTCCCGTCCGAAACTATGCTACATCTTGCTCTTAGCGGAATACTACATCCGTTATAGTTTATTATACATTTTCAAGTGCGTTGCAAAGTGTTTTCCTGCTGATTTCTAAATTGTTGTACATTTACTGCCATTTTTTCAAAATGCTAAAAAATTTCGACCAAGCTTTTTTTTTTGAAATTCTGGTTAAGTTTTCTGCTCCTATTGTAACCTATCTTTCGACATTCCAGCTTTTAAAGTCTCATTTCTTTAGACCTTAAATGTGTTTGAAACGTGCTAATTATATGCCTATATATGGAGGAATGTTTGAGCCTTTTACATGATCTTTATATGATTCTTTTAAGTGAAGTCCTATTTATTTTGTATGTCGCTTAGCATTTTGACCTTTAAACCTAAGGGTTCAGCCTAGTTCTTACCCTATAGGAATAGTGGTCCTAAATACCCT
>MU769254.1:0-15848 GCA_026770625.1 Nicotiana glauca
ATATATATATATATATATATATATATATATATATATACACAAAAACTAAGCATTCCCATGATTTTGGTATTTTTCCTAATTATTTAAGATTTTAAAATCGGTTTATTGCCCATTTTTAGAAGTACAAAATTAGTAATTATACCCAAAAAGTGATCCTTTTTGTGATTTATTTTTTTTATTGTCATATTTGTACCAAAATATAATTCAGGTAATTTTTGTATATTTTTAAATATTTATTTAGTATTTTTAAAGCTAAATTGCATAAAATTAAAATTGTAGCCTATTTTACGATTAATAGTATTTTATAATTATAAAATTATTTCCAGTATTTTTAAATTAATATTTATGTATTATCAATTAGCTCATTACTTTTAATTTTCTTTTAAAATTATTTTCACTATTTTATAAAATAAAAGAGGAAAATTGGCTATTTAATATTTAGCCCATTTCTATTTCAATTACAGCCCCCATTTCCATTCAATTTTGGCCCTTAATTTGACCCAATTCCGCCCCAAATCAAAATAACCCAATTCCAATTTTAACCAGACCCCTGACCCGATTTTAAAACCACTCGGCTTCCCTTTAAATCTAGGCGGTTGATAATTTTGATATACGACCAATATTCTTTCTTTCCTTTTTTAATTCGCTAACCCACCTAACCCTAATCCATTCTATCAGATACGCCGCCTTTTAACTCTTGATCTCTCAAACTCTCTCTAGTCCACTTCGAAACCCTAATCATCTCCCACCTGTTTCTACCATATTTCCACCGGAATCAATGGCATTCCAAGCCATGGGTGGCCTGTGCTTAGTCTCTCTCACTGTTAAACCTAAGCTACTCAAAGTTTGGAGGCCCGACTTCAATGGCTCTCCTTAGATCTGTCTCAGATCTGTAGATCTATGGCCTCTCCGACCATTATTCCGGCATGCTCGAGCAATATGAGTCTCTTCGACTCAGGATCTGACTTTCCTCAAGACCTTTCTCATTCTAGGGTTTTCTCTGATCCTAAGCCGTCTGAGGTTCTGTACTTGCTTATTTCTTTTAAATATGTGACATTCCTGGTCTTTGCTCGACTTTTCAAAGGTGTTCCCCAAATTTCCCTTTTAAAATCGCTCAAATCCGATTTTTAGGGTTTCTGAAAAAGGATTTCTTCAAATACCTTTCTGATTATCCTGTTCTTTCTTTATGCGTGTTTCATGGTCGTATGTGTTCTTCTTATTATGCATGAGTTTGCTCTCTTGTTTCTGTTCTATTAGGGAAGACTTTTCTATTTGTTGTTGTTAATCTTTTGTTCGCATGATTTATTCGTGTTGATTAATCCTCATACCTTGCTATATGTGTGTTTATGCTTGAGCTCTTTGATTTTTCTCACCTACTGAGTTCTGTTTATGTCCCTGCTAAGCATGTTTTACCTACTTTGTTTAAATTCGTATCGTCTTTTTCTTCTGAAACTTGTTTAAATTCCAAGTTTTCTCAAGCATGACTTTGAATCAGTGTTCTTGCTATTGTGTATGTTTGTCTTTCCTAAGTCTTTGAGAAAGGGCTTCTGAGCCTCTCCCAACATCCTTGTCTTTTCACCTCTGACTCTATTCGAAACCCTAGGTTTTGGGGGGTATCTTTGACAAGTGGCACTAGGGTTCCACTTTGGGACCCTAGGCTTTCAGACTCACTATGAGCATGTAATTGAACTTGAATCTCTTTTGCTTGTGACTATGAGACTTTCAGTGTTAAACTCTTTTTCTATAGTAAACGACTCTTTTGTTTGATCTATGTGCTTTATATATGAGAAAATTCATCTTTCAAAAGGTTTTCACCAACCAAGTGATTGATTCTGAAATACCTTTAATAAGGCTGATGATTGGTCACTGATTTTTTCGATTGAACATCCTTTACCCTACTGGCTGTTTACTTGGTCTTTTTGCGTAAAAATCCTATGCTTGTGATGTTTTCCTTAAATGCATGATCGTGTGTATTACTTCTGTATTTCTGTACCAAATTTTAAATTATTTCTATATTTATGTGACTCTTTCCTTAGTTACTTTGGATTCCCTGTGATCACAATTGGATCCGGTATCCTCTTGGTTAATTTTCGAACTGATGCCCTATTTTTTTTTATGAATACACTGTTATTCCAACTTTCCTTAATTACCCACTGTGTATTTGGCCTTGTTTATGCACTATGTGGTTTCTTTTCCCTAATCAGCCTCACTGAACTGATTTCTTTTCCTTATTTTGCCTTGACTAACCGTTTGAACTAGACTCCTTAATTAAAGGAGTCCAGTTGTCTTAATTGGCACTAATTGATTGCTATTTCCATGTTCGTGCACTCTTTGCCTATGTACTGCTTGTTTTTAAAACTATATAAAGACCTGTCTTCCTTCTTTACAAACACTGAGATTCAGACGAACAAAAACACTTCCAATTGCATACTTTCTTGCACTACTGTTTTGAAATCAACACTCTGCTTTGCTTGAGATCTTTTGGAATCACTTTGTTTTCAACTTGGCTCTTTCAAGACTACTGCTTTCTTGCTTGTTTTCCTTTGAAACTAGTATATTTTTCATTTAGTTTTCTGCATCATCCCTATGTGTCTACTTTACAGTTCCAGCACTCTTGTTTGCTTTACTGCTCATGTTCAATGACCTATACTAATTGTGTTCTTTCCTTGTATTTGATTCTATTGTGGATCCCTACCCCTATTCCCTTATATATGTTGAGTTACGGGCTTTGGCCTGACAGTATCCAAATTACTGCCCAGGCCATAACCTGATCCACAATGGAACCTAACTCTTAAGTTGGCTAACATGCTGGTCAGGGGTGTGCCAGCATTCCCATTTGCTGGGCATGACCACTAGCCTACCAAGGCTTTCCCTAATTCCTCTATGCACTCACACTTATTCCTGGAATCTTAAGTTTTTCCTCTCTCTTATGAGCCTTGCTTTGGGACCTTGAGTTCCTTCTGAAGGACATCTGAGGGCTGACATTTCCACACTGTGCTATGATCTTAATTCTGCAATGTGTTTGGGGTGTAAGCACTGCCCGGAGCCCTTTGAGACTCTTGGGAACTTTGACACATCCCAAATATGAGAAAGGCTTTTGGAAATCCGATTCTGGAAGTTGGTTAATCTCATATTTTTTGCTGTTTAGATGTAGCTCGAACTTCTGATGTAATTTTACTTTTTTTTTTTCTGATTTTTTTTTTGTAACAGTTTGTAATAATAATTGGGGATGGCTAGTGGAAAGTGATGGGGATGAATGCATGCAAAGGGTAGAAAACTTGCCTATAGGTTATTTATAATTTTCGCATTCTGCATTTTTAAAACTCATGCCTATAGGTTATTTATAATTTCTGCATTCTGCATCATCTTAGAAATTATGTCTTAAGTTTTGTATTCTGCATCATCTTAGAAATTATGTCTATAAGTTCTGCACATCTGCATCATAGAAATTATGCCTTAAGTTTTTCTGCATTCTGTATATTAGAAATTATGCTCGTAAGTCCTGCACTTCGGATTTTTTTAGAAATTATGCCTATAAGTTCTGCATATAGAAATCGTGATCTCAGGTTTCTGCACTTCTGCATATACATACTGCTAGGCAAACAGTCTCAGGTTTAATAAATAACCAACTTCGCTCTAGATACCATGCCTATAGGACTCTGGCATTTCTGTAATCGTTTAAAAACCAGTTACGCTTAGAAATCATGCCTATAAGAATAACCAACTGAACTAGCTTCGTCTATTTCATCTAAGAGTCCAAAATTAGTCATAAGGTTGTCAAAATCTGCATATCTTTTGTTTATAAAACCAGCAACCTTTTTCCCCAAAATCAGTATGCTCTATTAGATGTCATGCCTATAGGTCTCACTTAGGCAAACTATTAGGTAATTAATTGCATCAATTTTGATAAACTACTTCCAGACAAGGCTAATTTGTACTCTTCATCTAAGAAATATGTGATGAATCACCCCAGCCCACGCTTTTAATTTAATTTAGACCAAACCAGTATTTGAAGTCATGCTATGTTTGCTCTTTTAAGTGAGGAGGTCTGTGTAAGCCTTAATTGCTATTTGTTCCCCCCCCCCCCTTTTTTCTTGTCGCCTAGACTTTTATCCTTTGAAACTCTGAAAAGACCCAACTCCCTTCCCTTTAGGACTAGTGGTCTCAATGCCTTCGAGACTGATAGGATTGGGACGGGTAATAGCATGCATTATGTAACTATACTATCCCGCGCTTTAATACCTTAAGGGGTTGGGAAGGGTAGATATGGATATGATGACCACGCGATAACACCACGTGTATAAATGGTTACTGGGTGTTGTATGGGGTGATCCATATTAATCATAAACCTAGGACCCCCTCCCTTTTATTTGCTTTCGTCTATCTCTTTTAAATTGTCTGAATCTTTCATAAAATTTCTGCCCTCTTTACCATTCCTCAAGTTTTAACTTATCTGCAATGTTGTATGTGAATCTCTCCTTTTTGATCCCTTAATTGCTTACTTGATTATGTGAAGTCACAATTGTAGTATGGCCGGAAACCACACTATGGATCTTGGGGAGTGCCTAACACCTTCCCCCTGAGATAATTTCAAGCCCTTACCCATTCTCTAGTTCTTCTTTTCTTTTAATTTTCTTAGTGTACTAATGCACTTAATCATTAGGTGGCGACTCTTCTAAATCTCAAACCCAAATTCCCAAAAGGAATAGAGTTGTCCGCCCAAATGTCGTAAACCCGATTTCGCCTTTAGAGAAAAAGGGGGCATCGACAGCATGGCGACTCTGCTGGGGATTTTCTTTAAGGCTTTTACCATTTCATGTTACTTGTGACTTTATTGCTTTTTTTATTGCCTTTACTTAATGTCTTTATCGCTTCTTCTATGAAACTGACTTGGCTCTTCGTTTCTTTTATTTTAATGCTTTCCTTTACTGCTCGCCTTCAATACTATTTTAATTACGAGCAATTATTGTAATCATTACTTTATGAATGTGCAAATACATGACAACTGGTTTCATTCTTGTAATTGCATCTTCAATATCATATTCCACTCGTGCCAAACAAAATACCATAGCAACGCTTATAAGGAATGGTTGCGCCCTTCCGATATTATCACCCCCTAAATTTGGCAAAGGTGTATTTGCAGTAAAACCAGTCGATCAATGGTACAGTCGACGGTTCCGTGCCTTTCCCTCTTGAGTTGAACGCTCAAGGGTACCGGTCTAATATCTCGTAGAAACCTTACTCTGTTTAAACTATACATGCATCACTGTCAAACCTAGCCGAGTCGGTTATGTTGTCCGTATAACAACTCTTTAGATAGCCTTGTCCAAAGTCCACCGGGTTTCCTTGAAACCCAAACGGACACCACCACATTCTGTGCATTTATTTGGAGAACTGAATGCTTTTGTGCTAATTATTGGTTTAAATAGTCGAGTCCGGCGGGGGTAAGGGTCTAACACTTTGTTTTGCAGAAAATGAGGCACGAAGTCCCCAGATTCGGCATGGTAACCAACATCCACCCATGGTTACTAAGTTGGTAGGAAGACCTTCACTCTAGTGATTAGAGCCTCATCCGCAAATATTTGGGGAATTCGCCTTCTCTTTTGGAAATCCGACTCGATAACAAAATCATAGAGGCTGCAACTCTATTTTGGGATGCTGACAGATATGTGTTCTGCTTTGAGGACCTTGAAATGACACCTTGCTCGAGGAAATAGGAGGATTAGCTGGTATTCCATGAGAGACTCCGGGTTTGCTTATGTCGGAAACTCGCAAGGGTAGGGGTTTTCTCAAAATGATGGGACACAGACCTGACCTGTTTGAAGGATTCCTATATTCCTTTCGACTATCTGTATGAGAGATACGGCCATAGCAAGTCTTACTGCACTTACCCCGATGAATTCGCCCTCACATCATTGGGGCACATCCACAGACGAGTCTTTGTCTTTATGTTCTGCTTTTTGGGGATGATAGTGTTTCCTATGAAGAAGGCTAGGATCCATACCAGACTGGATGGTCACCAAGACTTTAATGGAAGGAATTGGCTTGCAGTATTTTAGCATAGTGCCCATGATCATTGTGGAGATGTAGCGAGCCCTAGAAAAATGTCAACAAGGGGCCAAACACTTTGAGGGTTGGAACTTACTGCTCCAACTCTAGCTCATGGAGCACCTCCAAAGGGGTGAATATTGGCAAGAGATTCTACGCAAAGACTGGGATGATCATATCGCCTTCCATCCGCCAAGACGAATGAATTATATGCCTAACATGTTTGCTCAACCAGAAGATGCTAAAGGGTGGGTAGAGTTGTTTGAGAATCTGAAAGAGGACCAAGTGCAGTGGATGTTTGAATGGTTCCCTACTGAAGAGTTCATTGTCCGATCTCGGGATGCGTTGTTTCTTATACTCATTGGTTTGAGAGGAACTTATCCCTATGTCCCTCTCCGAGTCATGAGACAGGCAGGTTATACCAAGGGCCGACAAAATGAGTCACTTCAGGGCCAATTTTCAAGACGACGATAGTCCATACAAGTGTCAAGCTCAACATATGTGGCATTGCAAAATAATCCTGGGAAAGGATTCCATAGAACCAGACAGGTACCATGCTGGTTATACTCCATACTATACAAGTTGTTGAAAGACGATCATTGTGGGTTGGGACAACCTGGGTTTGTTCGAGGTCACAGGGTCATCGACGAAAAGGCTGAAGTACGGGTTAAGTACAACCAATTGCGCAAGAGGATTCGGGAATGCGAGAATGAGCACAAGGAAATCCAAGAATCTCATCAAAAGCTGATTGAAGAATGGAAAGATATGGCTATCAGCTCCAACAAGCGACTGGGGTATTTAGTGTGCGGTTTAGTGGAGCTAGAAAGAAAGTTCATCCAGAGGATTGAAAACTGCCAGAACGCTGAGGGAAACAAAGGAGAACACTTGGCGAGAACCTACTTTATGCTGGGACTGCATGAGCTGGTGAAGCTGTTCGATGGAGCTAAAGATGTCGAGTCTGGGGAAGGTCCTTCTGGGACCAAGTAGTTAGGAGTTTTTTTTCCTTTGCTTTAAATGTAATAAGGCCAATGGCCATTAGTGACGTTTTTATTTTTCGCACTTTTAGTGTCGTTTTGGGATTCGTCTTATTTTTATCAATAAAATGAGGCATTTAGCATTATAAGTTCTCCAAATCAACTTGTCGCTAGGCCTACCTCGTGCACAACGAGACTCTCAAATTAGGGCACGACTTATATTCTTGCACTATGTGTTTAAATATTGCAATGTTTTTCTTCCCATGATCCACACTAACTTGTTACCTATTTTTTGTTTTTACTTTTTGTTTTATTCCCTTTCCCCAAAGGTTAGTTCGTCCACTCTGGCATCGTCATCATATTCCACAAGATCTAAGGGCCCTCCACCTCCTCCTACCCCGAGTCCTATCAGAAACAAGAACAAGGGAAAAATAGAAGATTTGAGCAATATTAGCCCGGTAAAATTCGCAAATGATCATCACCACAACACCCCTATCTATGTGGAAACCATACCACACCCCATTCAGCCCGCCTCGAGCACGCCCGAGTCTGATAACAAAGACTTTCTTATCAAGAATCTGGCCAAAGAACTCAAGAAGCTAACTAGGCGAGTTCAGGGTGTTGAAGGAAGCAAGAGGATCGGGGGATTGAATTATGAAGAACTTTGCATTAAACCAGATGTCGAACTACCCGAGGGGTACAAACCTCCCAAGTTTGAGATGTTCGATGGCACCGGGGATCCCAGAGTTCATTTAAGGACATACTACGACAAACTGGTCAGAGTAGAAAAGGATGAAAAGGTTCGTATGGAGCTCTTTATGAGGAGTCTGAAAGGGGATTCTCTATTTTGGTACATTAGCCAAGACCCAAAGAAGTGGTCGAACTGGGTAAGTGTGGCGTCTGATTTCATGGACAGGTTCAGATTCAACACGGTGAATGCACCAGATGTGTTCTACATCCAAAACTTGAAAAGAAACCCATGGCGACGTTCCGCGAGTATGCTACTCGTTAGAGATCAAAAGCCGCTAAGGTCATGCCGGCTTTAGACGAGGAATAAATGAACAGGTTTTACGTCCGGGACCAAGACCCACAGTACTACGAAAGGTTGATGTTGATTGAAGGCCAGAAATTTTCCGACAATATCAAGCTAGGGGAGAGGATCGAGGAAGGTATTAAAAGTGGTATGGTCACTTACTTTGAAGCATTACAGGCTACCAACAAGGCTCTACAGTCTGGTGGCATATCCAAGAAAAGGGATGTGGGTGCCGTGATGGTTGCACAGAGAACAAAATCCCCAATAAAATACCAAATCTATCCAATACCCTATCATACATATAAACCTACCTCAAATTACCAAGCACCTTTGCCCTCTTACCAAGCTCCACCACCTACTTACCAAACATCTCCACCTCCCGTATATCAGTCTACTTTATCAAAATACTCCCAACCCGCACACGTCTACCAAGCCTACAATACCCAACAAGCTCACTATCAATTACCCCGCCACCAAACTTCAAACGCAGACCTCCCAAAGAATACACTGCCATTGTCGAACCAATCGACCAGCTGCATGAAAGGCTTAAAGCTGCTGGTTACATCACCCCTGTCCTTGCTATAACTCCAGAAAATCCTTCCCAATAGATCAACCCAAACAAAACATGTGCATACCACTCCAACATGAAGGGCATACCATTGATGAGTGCCACTCTCTAAAGGATAAGATTCAGGCTTTGATTGATAACAAGATCATCGTGGAAAAGGAGCCTGCTCCTAATGTTCACAACAACCCCTTGCCTGACCACAAAGGCGGAGGCGTTCACATGATTGAGATAGAAGATGATTGGGACCCCAAAGGATCGATTGGATTGATCGCTGAAGGTGACGAGCCAAAGAAACCAACAGTCACACTTAATCCAATTATAGTCCAGATCCAGCCTTCTGAAGACACTGAAGTGAACATGTCCATACCACTTGATCTTGAAACACCATCTTCTGCAAAGACGCCAGGACCAATTGAGGTCGAGTTTGGGTCCCCAAAGGCACCTGCACCATTTGAAGTTGTTGTGTTACCTCCCAAAGCAAGGGTACCCATCCCAGTGGCAATGCCATCCATAACACCATTCCATACGAAGACCATCCGCTGGGATTACACAATCGAGGCAAGGAGAAAAGGAAAAGCCAAAATCGGAGAAGCAGTTGCAGTGCAGGGTATGATAAGAACCGACAGGGTTTATACTCCGGAATATTTAGCTGAATCAAGTAAGCAGGCCTCTGGACGGCCTATTGAAACTGGTCCTGATGATCTCTGGAGGAAGATACAAGCAAAGGATTACTCAGTCATTAATCAATTAAATAAAACACCAGCACAAATCTCCATCTTAGCTCTGCTGCAAAGCTCCTATGCGTATAAGAATGCCTTGTTGAAGATACTGAGTGAGGCATATGTACCTAACAACATAACTGGAGAAGAAATGGCAAACATGGTAGGGCAAGTATTGGAAAGTCACAAAATCACTTTCCACGAAGATGAGCTGCCGCCAGAAGGGCTAAGCCACAACAAAGCATTGCACATCACTACACAGTGCAAGGATTATTTCATCACCAAGATTCTGATTGACGGAGGGTCCAACCTCAATATTTGTCCATTGGTAACTCTCAGAACATTAGGGAAGAGCCTGCATGAGATCAATGATGGAGCCATCAACGTCAAAGCTCTCGATGGTTCCCAAAGGTCCACTATTGGGAAAACCACTTTGTGTCTGCAAATGGGATCAACTTGGTTCGACGTAGATTTTCAAGTAATAGACATCCCGGCGTCTTACAACTTGCTATTGGGACGACCCTGGATCTATGCTGCTGGAGCTGTAGCATCAACCCTACACCAGGCAGTGAATTTTGAGTGGAATCACCAAGAGGTGATTATTTATGGCGACGGTAGCATTCCCATATACAGTCCCCAGACCATCCCGGCAATCGGAGGAAGAAGGAACATAGGCGGAGAAACCTACCATCACATTGAGCGAGTCAACGCCGTGGACAAGGATAAATGGTGGGATAACAAAATTGAAAGTATACTAAATTGGTGTGGATACAAAACTGGCAAGGGACTCGGCAAGAACCTCCAGGGAATCGCCAAACCCATCAAGCTGAAGAAACATGGTACCACGTTTGGTTTGGGATATGAATACACTTGGGAGGAGTTCAACCACTGGTCGCCACCATGGCGCAGTACTTACTACCCACTGGAGAATCTGATACCTCACCTGGAACAGACTTTCCAGCCAGCTGATGTCATATATAGGTCAGAAGAAGAGGAAGCACTGGCAGCAACGAGGAATTTATTTTTGGAAGATGATGATATTGACTGTTGTGTCATTTTCGAGGATGAAGGGGAGGAAGGCCCTTCTATAAAAGTCATGAGCCGAGGAGCACGCCTCAACAATTGATATATCAGAACCACCAAGGCCCGAAAAGCTTCGGGGTAGCAAGTCTGAACAAAGCACGATGCATCATCTTTATTTTTTTCTAGTTGACTTCCTTTCCGCATTTTAATTTCAAAATAAGAGCTCCAGTGTTCAAAATGATTATGAAATTTATCAAAGCATTTCAGTTTCTTATAAATCTCGCTCTTATTACCTTTTATCATTTACTTTATTTACACAGCATTACTATTACTTATCTTGATGAACCGACGATTGTGACTTGCAACGAGACAATGCAACAAACATATATAGACTCAGTAGATGATGATATACTAGAAGAGGTTGAGGATTTTGAGAATAGACCTAAGTCCAATCTGGACGAGACTGAGGGTCTTAACTTGGGAAATACAGAGAATGTCAAAGAAACGTGAATCAGTGTTCATCTGTCGCCATCAGAAAAGAAAGAGTACACGGAATTTCTAAGGGAATATGATGACATATTCGCTTGGTCATATGATGACATGACTGGTCTCTGTACATCTATTGTAGCTCACAAACTGCCAACTGATCCTGCATGTCCCCCGGTAAAGTAGAAGCTCAGGAAGTTCAAACCTGACATAAGTTTGAAAATCAAGGAAGAAGTCACCAAGAAAGTCAAAGCCATGGTTCTCAGGGTAGTAGAGTATCCAACATGGTTAACCAACATCGTTCTAGTGACGAAGAAGTATGGGAAGGTCTGTGTCAACTATTGGGATCTCAACCGGGCCAGTCCGAAAGACGACTTCCCATTGCCAAACATACACATTTTAATTGACAACTACGCCAAGCATGAGTTGCAGTCATTCGTCGATTGTTTCGCTAGGTATCATCAGATATGGATGGACGAGGAAGACGTGGAGAAAATGGATTTCATTATGCCATGAGGGATGTATTGTTACAAGATGATGCCGTTTGGGTTAAAGAATGCTGGGGCCACCTAAATGAGGGCCATGACTACTATCTTCTATGACATGATACATAAGGAGATTGAGGTGTATATAGAAGATGTCATCATCAAATCCAAGTGAGCCACTGACCACATGGAAGATCTGAGGAAGTTCTTCAACAGACTGAGAAGGTACAATCTGAAGCTGAATCCCGCCAAGTGTGCATTCGGGGTTCCTGCCGGAAAACTACTTAGGTTCATCGTAAGTTGCCGAGGAATAGAGCTGGATCCATCAAAGGTTAAGGCCATTAAATAATTGCCACCACCAAAGAAAAAGAAGGACTTGATGAGTTTCCCAGGGAGACTCAACTACATTAGCCGGTTCATAGCTCAGTCCACTGTCATTTGTGAGCCAATCTTTAAGATGTTGAAGAAAGAAACCACTACCAAATGGACCGATAACTGTCAGAAAGCCTTTGACAGAATCAAGGAATATCTGTCAACACCGCCAGTTTTGGTTCGGCCTAAACCAGGTAGACCTCTATTGCTCTACCTGACGGTATTGTATAGAGCATTCGGTTGTGTTCTAGGACAACATGACGAAACAAGGAGAAAGGAGCAGGACATCTACTATCTCAGCAAGAAGTTCACCATATACGAGGCCCAGTATTCTCTATTAGAGCGCACCTGTTGTGCTCTGACTTGGGTAGCTCAGAAGTTGAGGCATTATTTCTGTGCCTAGACTACTTATCTCATATCGAGGATGGATCCGCTGAAGTACATCTTTCAGAAGCCCATGCCCACTGGCAAGCTAGCCAAGTAGCAAATCCTTCTGAGTGAATTCGACATTGTTTACGTGACTCAAAAGGCAATCAAAGGACAAACACTGGTAGATCATCTTGCTGAAAATCCCGTGGATGGAGAATACGAGCCTCTAAAGACGTATTTTCCTGACGAAGAGGTATCCTTCATAGGAGAAGACATTGCAGAATCCTATGATGGTTGGAGAATGTTTTTCGATGGAGTAGCAAACTTCAAAGGAGTTGGCATAGGAGCAGTCCTAGTATCAGGAACCGGTCAGCATTATCCGGTGTCTGCGAAGCTCAGATTCCCATGCACCAACAATATGGCCGAATACGAAGCCTGCATCTTAGGGCTCAAGTTGGCCATTAACATGAATATTCAAGAGTTGCTAGTGATCGAAGATTCGAACCTGCTTATACATCAGGTCCGAGAAGAATGGGCAACCAAGAATTTCAAAATACTCCGTTATCTGCATCATGTACAGGAGTTGAGGAAGAGATTCACAAAGACAGAGTTTCAACATGTCCCTAGAGTTCAGAATGAGTTTGCCGATGCATTGGCTACCCTATCCTCTATGATTCATCATCCAGATAAGAATTTCATTGATCCTATCCCAGTAAAGATTTATGATCAGCCAACTTACTGCACTCACGTCGAGGAAGAAGCGGATGGGAATATTTGGCAACAAGAGAATATCCAAAGCTTGCAAACGCTACTCAAAATCACACACTTTGAAGGTTATCCAATAATTTCTTTCATTGCGAGGAATTCTGTACAGGAGAACTCCCGATTTGGGATTGTTAAGGTATGTCGACGCAAAGGAAGCATCCAGGCTATTGGAAGAAATTCATGCAGGAACCTGCGGCCCACATATTAACGGTTTTGTCTTAGCCAAGAAAATACTTCGAGCTGGTTATTTTTGGATGACTATGGAAACGGACTGCATCCAGTATGTCTGAAAATGCCATCACTGTCAGATACATACAGATATGATAAAGGTGGCTCCAAATGAGCTTACTGCAACAAGCTCACCATGGCTGTTTGCCACTTGGGGGATGCATGTTATCGGACCTGTCGAGCATGCCGCGTCAAATGGGCACAGGTTCATTCTAGTGGCAAGTGATTATTTCACCAAATGGGCTGAATCAGCATCATACAAGGCAGTGACTAAGAAAGTCGTAGCAGACTTTGTCCGCAACCGCATCGTTTGCCGGTTCGCCATCCCAGAGTCAATCATTACTGATAATTGTTCCAATCTTAACGGTAACCTGATGAAAGCAATGTGTGAAACTTTCAAGATCAAACACAAGAATTTTACAGCCCACAGACCTCAGATGAATGGAGATGTAGAAGCGGCCAATAAGAATATCAAGAAGATACTAAGGAAAATGATAAAAAAGCATAAATAGTGGCATGAGATGTTATCATTTGCTTTGTTGGGGTACCGCACCGCAGTTCTCACATCAACCGGGGCGACTCCTTATATGTTGGTTTATGGTATAGAGGCAGTCATTCCCGCCAAGGCAGAAATTCCTTCCCTGAGGATCATACAGGAATCAGAACTCGATGATGCGGAATGGGTAAAGAGTCGCTACGAGCAGTTAGCTCTTATAGATGGGAAGAGAATGAACGCAGTTTTTCATGGTCAACTTTATCAGAACAGAATAACCAGAGCCTTCAACAAAAGAATCAAGCCAAGATGATTCCCACCGGGACAACTAGTATTGAAGAAAATCTTCCCACATCAAGATGAAGCTAAGGGGAAATTCTCTCCCAACTGGCAGGGTTCGTACATGGTTCGCCGGGTTCTAACAGGAGGAGCCTTCATACTTGCAGAAATGGACGGAGAAGTTTGGCCGAAGCCGATCAATTCAGATGCAGTCAAACAATATTATGTGTAGCCATTTATGATTTCTTTATGATATGCCTGACCAGATTTCCGTTTAAGAGGGGATACATAGGAAGCCCTATGGGTTCGGTCATAATTCAATAAAGTTTTCATTTCCCCCCCACCATTGGAAACTGGGGAAGAATTTTGAGGAGGACCCTCAAAATTCCAAAGACATTTTTAGCCATTCATCACGCGCAGCCGTCGGAAGCACCAGCCAAGTAAACAGGGGCAGGATTTTGAGGAAGACCCTCAAAATTCAGAAGCAGGAGAGGTTGCAATGTCTTGAACCGTGTCACAGTCGTCGGTTCATCTAAAGAAAAATATTTTTTATTATGGATTTACGTTACATTTTACTAAATCGTGTATGACTACTATCAAAATTGCTTTGTTTAGTGACGCTACCCCAATGAAAACAAGAGTCGAGTAGGACGAGCAAAGTTCCAAGGAAGACGAACTAACCTTCCCCCTTTACAAAACTCATGATTTTTCTTTAGATGCAGGCACTCAAGACATAAAATCATCAGATATATTTACACACTCATACTTTTTCAGGAATACGACTCTCAGAATCATCACCTATTTACAATTGCCATCTGTATGCGACATCCCCAGAGGCCATAACACATCAATCAACTATCAGCTATCATCTATCATGGTATGTCCCGCAATATTACGTCGACATTATATTTTGCAGTATTATGTTACGAAAGTATTGCACCCAGCAATATTATATTACGATGCATTTATGCTATTTATGATAAGCGATGAATAAGTGTTATGAAGCATAAAGGGGTACACGAATTGATAAAAATGAGTTTCGTTGAAAGTGGCCAATTTGAAATAAAATATGGGTCGAGCGATAATACTCGACAATTATAAACTAGTACCATGCGAGGTATCATATGACCACGATAGTGTAATATATAAGGTATATATGAAATATTTTAAAAATAAATAGAATTTTAAGTAATTTGTGATAATTCTTAAATTATGCGCGTAATAGATTAATTACCGGATAATGAAATATTACCCGGTTAGCTAATAAATGGACAAAATCACCTCCCAAAGAGGTACGTGGCAGCCCCTTCTCTTTATCAAAGTGATTCATCAATCACCTTTAATAGGTGTCAAAAACTTAATTTGGAAGTCTTATATGGTGAACTTTATCAAATCATAATGAGACAAACAAAATATTTCACTTAAAGAAAATCAAAGACCATCATTCTGTCAAGGCTAACGTGAATAGCAGAAGCAAAACTTTGGCATTTAAGCCATGAAGCACTTCTATTTCATCCAAAGCTCCTTAGGTTCATCACAATTCTGCCGTGGATTTTAAATCTAAGAACTTGGAACAAAAGTGTTTTCGTCAAAATTATGTAACCAAGGTTCGATTGGAAATTCAAAGAACAACAACAGTTTTGTTCAAATAAATTTCAGGAACAGGTATGTTAAGGCTATCCCTTCTTTCTTTTGGCATGATCCATACGATACGAACGAAACGTGCAAATGCACAAGTTACATAAATGACTCTATTCATAGAAGTATTAGAAGTGCCTATGTTCTTAATCTCCATATGTCTTAATATTTCATCATCTGTTCATGGGTCTCAGAAAATACGTAAAATAATTTTATGATATTAATGAGAGGTATAATGGTCTTATGACGTACCGAGATATTTTGTTATCGTATTTCATATGCATTTCATGCATTTATACATATACATTGACCCATGACTTAGACGGCGTTATATATATATATATATATATATATATATATATATATAT